>CM050167.1:396363984-396487045 GCA_027410445.1 Discoglossus pictus
TCTTATACCTGGCACATATATATTGTACAGATAGATACATGGGGGGGGGGGGGGCAGATGATCTAAATGTAGAGGGGTGCAGCCTTTATGGGATATATATATGGTTCCAAGAGTAAGATACATTGTCTTCTCATTTGCATGTCCCCGCCTTTATACATGCATGATGAGCTTACAAATTTATTATTTGCTATCTATATATACACAATACAAATATATGTAAATAAATAGTACATTTGTGTCCTGCTCAGTGATTTATGAGAAATACAGTTATTGCACTGCACTCTGGGAAACTGGGCGGGGTCATGCAAATTAATTACCAATGCATTTTCACTTTTCATCATATACAAAGCAGAAATGATCTTAACATTGTGAGAACAGGTCCATAACACTGATATATTACAGTTCAGGCTATCGCCATATTCATCAAAACTTACATTTTTGCCCCATTTCATGCAGCAAGACTTTACTGTCTAATGTAACTGAAAATGGGTCAAAATCATCAAAAGCCCGATATATTATTTTTTGTTCTGATGCTCTATTTCCCAGGTGCTAAGTTTCTTTTTCTCAATAATAATTATAATTATTAATATTATATATATATATCTATAGGTGGCCAGATCACCTTTCTATAGATATATATACTATCTCTACACGGCAGACAGTCCCAACTGAACCTCCACCCCCTCACAGCACCCACCACCTAAGCAACCAGGGAGCCTGTGGCAAGTTGGGTCAGGGTGGGGGGCAGTGGGCCCAACAAAACAGAAAAAAGTTATACAGAGCTGGCCCCCCCAGAGGAGGGCCCCGGTGCATTACCTGCACCACTGGTAGCTGTTCCATGGGAGGGTCCCTATCCTGTCATGGGGCCCTGTGCTTTGCACCTGCAGCACCAGCACTGATATCACAGGAAGAAACTGATAAAATCTGTAGAGAAAAATTAAAAAACTGATAAAAGAGACAAAAAGTTCTACATAGTGACAAAGGGGGTCTTGGTTGTAGAGTTTAAAGGGCCAGTGTGTCCCAAAACATTTACATGAGCAGGTTTTATACATTCATGGAAAATAAATGATATTAATTGTAGGAAACTAAAACTAAACCAACTGGCAGATAAAGAACAAGCGGGCTCGGTCCATCAGTACCAGGGAATTGGGAGGAAATGTCCATAATGATTCATGGAGACCCGGTTGATTGTGTGTTCTTATCTGGAACCACAATATGTTGCAGTTCTGACATCCATAAGGCTCACTGCACCGTTGGTTCCTTTAACATGTCAGGACAAAGGAGGAGAAACCCACCCCACACATTGTGATTCTTCTACACTATAGATCCAATATTCCTCAGACAAAACCTTTATGTCATTTTAAAACTTGGTTATTTACATGTATGAGGGAGCTGTGTGGGCTCCAAAGACCCCAATACAAACGTCACAAGGGGTCATGTTCTATGGGTTAGGATCGAATGAGACCTCTTGGGACGATACAAAGGAAAATGGACAGTCCAGACCCAAAAGGACAGGCGCCCAAAAGATCCAACCTGATAAATAAAGCAAGTGGTTCCTTCAACGCTCGTTTCTACCTCCTCAGAAACAGGAAGGTCAGGAGGTAGAATATAATGAACCTGAATTGATGAAACCTGAGCAGCCCACCTGCTCACCAGCCCACCAGTCCATCTCCTTTCCTGCCAACCTGCTCATAAGCCCACCTACCCATTCACCTGCCCACTTCCTTGCCTGCCCATCTGCACACCCACCCACATGCCCACCTGCTCACCAGCCCACATTCTTGCCTGCTTACCTGCTCACCAGACCACCTCCTTGCCTGCCTATCTGCCCATCTGCCCACCCACCCACCCACATGCCCACCTGCTCACCAGCCCACCTTCTTACCTTCTCACCAGACCACCTCCTTGCCTGCCTATCTGCCCATCTGCCCACCCACCCAACCACATGCCCACCTGCTCACCAGCCCACCTTCTTGCCTACTTATCTTCTCACCAGCCCACCTTCTTGCCTGGTTACCTGCTCGCCCACCCACTTCCTTGCCTGCCTACCTGCCCATCTGCACACCCACCCACATGCCCACCTGCTCACCAGCCCACCTTCTTACCTTCTCACCAGACCACCTCCTTGCCTGCCTATCTGCCCATCTGCCCACCCACCCACCCACATGCCCACCTGCTCACCAGCCCACCTTCTTGCCTACTTATCTTCTCACCAGCCCACCTTCTTGCCTGGTTACCTGCTCGCCCACCCACTTCCTTGCCTGCCTACCTGCCCATCTGCACACCCACCCACATGCCCACCTGCTCACCAGCCCACCTTCTTACCTTCTCACCAGACCACCTCCTTGCCTGCCTATCTGCCCATCTGCCCACCCACCCACCCACATGCCCACCTGCTCACCAGCCCACCTTCTTGCCTACTTATCTTCTCACCAGCCCACCTTCTTGCCTGGTTACCTGCTCGCCCCACCCACTTCCTTGCCTGCCTACCTGCCCATCTGCACACCCACCCACATGCCCACCTGCTCACCAGCCCACCTTCTCACCTTCTCACCAGACCACCTCCTTGCCTGCCTATCTGCCCAGCCTCCCTACCTACCTGCTCATACCCACCTGCACACCAGGCTATCTGCCCACGCCTACCTGCCCACCAGCATACTTGCCCACATCCACCTTGCTACACCCACTCGACCACTCGCTTACTGCTCCTCTAAACATATAAGAACTTCTTAATAAAACAAAGTAATATACACACAGGGATATTATATACCCTTTAATTATATTTGTCTCCCTGGTCTGTCAGCATCATCTGCCAGGGTCCTTTAATGCTGGGGGATATTGGGGTCCCGCCATCTTCACTTGGTTACATCTGATAACACCCAGCACAACGCTCCTTATAAGCTGCAATATGAGAGGGTCCCATGGGAGCTCGTTAGGAGCTATAACTAAACGAGGCCTGATGATTGCAGCCATGTCACAACGAGGTGATCAGGGAGATCTTGGGTTATTTGGTTATAGGGATTTCCTGTACTAGGTATCCCCCCCACCCAATATAGCAGGGGAAATGACTACTGTTTGGCTTCAAGGACAACTTTAGTTTACAGAATCAGTAGCCTGAGACGTATAGAAAGTAACAGAAAAGTCACAATAATAATAGTCTATACCAATGAAAAAAAAACTATTGGCCATTGGGGGGCCATGTTCTCCTGGACTGATTGGGCTAATACACTTTATGTTGTGGTGTGGAGGAGGGTCTCAGGTGGGATTGTGCTCTCCTGGACTGACTGGCTCTCACGCTCCTCGGCTCTCGTACTCCTAGTTTCCACGCTCCTCGGCTCTCGTACTCCTAGTTTCCACGCTCCTCGGCTCTCGTACTCCTAGTTTCCACGCTCCTCGGCTCTCATACTCCTAGTTTCCACGCTCCTCGGCTCTCGTACTCCTAGTTTCCACGCTCCTCGGCTCTCGTACTCCTAGTTTCCACGCTCCTCGGCTCTCGTACTCCTAGTTTCCACACTCCTCGGCTCTCGTACTCCTAGTTTCCACGCTCCTCAGCTCTCGTACTCCTAGTTTCCACGCTCCTCGGCTCTCGTACTCCTAGTTTACGCGCGCCTCGGCTCTCGTACTCCGAGTTTGCACGCTCCTTGTCTCTCGTACTCCTTGTTTCCACGCTCCTCAGCTCTCGCACTCCTATTTTCCACGCTCCTTGTCTCTCGTACTCCTAGTTTCCACGCTCCTCGGCTCTCGCACTCCTAGTTTCCACGCTCCTTGTCTCTCGTACTCCTAGTTTCCACGCTCCTCGGCTCTCGTACTCCTAGTTTCCACGCGCCTCGGCTCTCGTACTCCGAGTTTGCACGCTCTTTGGCTCTCGTACTCCGAGTTTCCACGCTCCTTGTCTCTCGTACTCCTAGTTACCACGCTCCTCAGCTCTCGCACTCCTATTTTCCACGCTCCTTGTCTCTCGCACTCCTAGTTTCCACGCTCCTTGTCTTTCGTACTCCTAGTTTCCACGCTCCTCGGCTCTCGTACTCCTAGTTTCCACGCACCTCGGCTCTCGTACTTCTAGTTTCCACCCTCCTCGGCTCTCGTACTCCCAGTTTCCACGCTCCTTGTCTCTCGTACTCCTAGTTTCCACGCTCCTCGGCTCTCGTACTCCTAGTCTCCACGCTCCTCGGTTCTCGTACTCCTAGTTTCCACGCTCCTCGGCTCTCGTACTCCTAGTTTCCACGCTCCTCGGCTCTCGTACTCCTAGTTTCCACGCTCCTTGTCTTTCGTACTCCTAGTTTCCACGCTCCTCGGCTCTCGTACTCCTAGTTTCCACGCACCTCGGCTCTCGTACTTCTAGTTTCCACCCTCCTCGGCTCTCGTACTCCCAGTTTCCACGCTCCTTGTCTCTCGTACTCCTAGTTTCCACGCTCCTCGGCTCTCGTACTCCTAGTCTCCACGCTCCTCGGTTCTCGTACTCCTAGTTTCCACGCTCCTCGGCTCTCGTACTCCTAGTTTCCACGCTCCTCGGCTCTCGTACTCCTAGTTTCCACGCTCCTCGGCTCTCGTACTCCTAGTCTCCACGCTCCTCGGTTCTCGTACTCCTAGTTTCCATGCTCTACGGCTCTCGTACTCCTAGTTTCCACGCTCCTCGGTTCTCGTACTCCTAGTTTCCACGCTCCTCGGCTCTCGCACACCTAGTTTCCACGCTCCTCGGCTCTCGCACACCTAGTTTCCACGCTCCTCGGCTCTCGTACTCCTAGTTTCCACGCTCCTCGGCTCTCGTACTCCTAGTTTCCACGCTCCTCGGCTCTCGTACTCCTAGTTTCCACGCTCCTCGGCTCTCGTACTCCTAGTTTCCACGCTCCTCGGCTCTCGTACTCCTAGTTTCCACGCTCCTCGGCTCTCGTACTCCTAGTTTCCACGCTCCTTGGCTCTCGTACTCCTAGTTTCCACGCTCCTCGGCTCTCGTACTCCTAGTTTCCACGCTCCTCGGCTCTCGTACTCCTAGTTTCCACGCTCCTCAGCTCTCGCACTCCTATTTCCAACACTCCTCGGCTCTCGTACTCCTAGTTTACACGCTCCTCGGCTCTCGCGCTCCTAGTTTCCACGCTCCTCGGCTCACGCACTCCTAGTTTCCACGCTCCTCGGCTCTCGTACTCCTAGTTTCCACGCTCCTCGGTTCTCGTACTCCTAGTTTCCACGCTCCTCGGCTCTCGTACTCCTAGTTTCCACACTCCTCGGCTCTCGTACTCCTAGTTTCTACACTCCTCGGCTCTCGTACTCCTAGTTTCCACGCTCCTTGCCTCTCGTACTCCTAGTTTCCACGTTCCTCGGCTCTCGTACTCCTAGTTTCCACGCTCCTCGCCTCTCGTACTCCTAGTTTTCACGCTCCTCGGTTCTCGTACTCCTAGTTTCCACGCTCCTTGGCTCTCGCACTCCTAGTTTCCATGCTCCTCGGCTCTCAGACTCCTAGTTTCCACGCTCCTTGGCTCTCGCACTCCTAGTTTCCACGCTCCTCGGTTCTCGTACTCCTAGTTTCCACGCTCCTCGGCTCTCAGACTCCTAGTTTCCACGCTCCTCGGCTATCGTACTCCTAGTTTCCACACTCCTCGGCTCTCGTACTCCTAGTTTCCACGCTCCTTTCTACTTAAATGGTTTATTATCTAGTCTTACCTACATGCCATATATTCTACACTGTCGCTACCACTTCCAATACTGTACCATTTATCCACCACCCTTTTTTGTAACATATCACAATCACAAATCATCACTTATTTTCTCCTCTATTTCTTGTTTTCTGCACAAAAAATGCTTTCCACCTGAACGGCCTAATAAACCATTTTCTATTCAAGATCTTGAAAGTATTCACCTTATTTAAAAGTAGTAGATTACAAATAATAATAGTTCTAAGCAATGACCGGAAATGGTGTCAACTGCAAATTCCCTGTTTTCTTTTATTTTGCTCATTTAGCCCACATGCAAACTGGTGTAATATTTCATAAAATTGAATACTTAACATTGGCCAGTTCTTGGGCTACAGACATTGAGATGAGACCGCATCAATACCTTTACACTTCAGAGAAGAGACTTACATAGGAACTTAAAGGCTTTTCTTTCATGTAGAGCGTCGCCGTGCACCTTGGTGAATATAGCCCTTATCTATGTCACAGTGTCATATCGCTAACTCTTGAGTTTCAGTGACAGATTATACTCTGAGATATTGTACGGTTTATAACATGGGACAGATGATCCCGAAAATGCAGCAAAACAGCATCTGAACTGCTAATTAACTCACTCAGTGCCAGAAAGCCTAAAATTGCTACTCTCGCCAAGCAATTCTGTGTAAGACTCCGCAATGAAGGGGTTAACACAGAGAAGGATTAGGCTAGGACAGCTATGTGGTTATAAGCCAGGCCACGTGTCGTGTTCATCTCACATTTGGCCAATGGGATCTAGAAAGGGATATTTATGGGTCATTACATCATGCAGATCGAACCCCCCCCCACAACCCCCCCCCCCCCCACTGAACGCAATGCAGAGACCCATGAATAAAATATAGGCTGATCAGCCTCTCTGCACTGACCCCTGTAAGGAGGGACTGACCCCTCATATTACTATATAATCATCAAGTAATTACCAGGATAGAGATAAGACAGGACCATCTATCAGTGCCCTGCCCTATATACAGTGAGTAGGGGTCTATGTCACTGTCCTGCCCTATATACAGTGAGTAGGGGGTCTATGTCACTATCCTGCCCTATATACAGTGAGTAGGGGTCTATGTCACTGTCCTGCCCTATATACAGTGAGTAGGGGTCTATGTCACTGTCCTGCCCTATATACAGTGAGTAGGGGTCTATGTCACTGTCCTGCCCTATATACAGTGAGTAGGGGTCTATGTCACTGTCCTGCCCTATATACAGTGAGTAGGGGTCTATGTCACTGTCCTGCCCTATATACAGTGAGTAGGGGTCTATGTCACTATCCTGCCCTGTATACAGTGAGTAGGGGTCTGTGACACTATCCTGTCCTATATACAGTGAGTAGGGGTCTATGTCACTGTCCTGCCCTATATACAGTGAGTAGGGGTCTATGTCACTGTCCTGCCCTATATACAGGGAGTAGGGGTCTATGTCACTGTCCTGCCCTATATACAGTGAGTAGGGGTCTATGTCACTGTCCTGCCCTATATACAGTGAGTAGGGGTCTATGTCACTATCCTGCCCTGTATACAGTGAGTAGGGGTCTGTGACACTATCCTGTCCTATATACAGTGAGTAGGGGTCTGTGTCACTGTCCTGCCCTATATACAGTGAGTAGCGGTCTATGTCACTGTCCTGCCCTATATACAGTGAGTAGGGGTCTATGTCACTGTCCTGCCCTATACACAGTGAGTAGGGGTCTATGTCAATGTCCTGCACTATATACAGTGAGTAGGGGTCTGTGTCACTATCCTGTCCTATATACAGTGAGTAGGGGTCTATGTCACTGTCCTGCCCTATACACAGTGAGTAGGGGTCTATGTCAATGTCCTGCACTATATACAGTGAGTAGGGGTCTGTGTCACTATCTTGTCCTATATACAGTGAGTAGGGGTCTATGACACTAACCTTTCCTATATACAGTGAGTAGGGGTCTATGACACTAACCTTTCCTATATACAGTGAGTAGGGGTCTGTGTCACTGTCCTGTCCTATATATAGTGAGTAGGGGTCTGTGTCACTATCCTGTACTATATACAGTGAGTAGGGGTCTGTGTCACTATCCTGTACTATATACAGTGAGTAGGGGTCTGTGTCACTATCCTGTACTATATACAGTGAGTAGGGGTCTGTGTCACTATCCGGCATTATATACAGTGAGTAGGGGTCTGTGTCACTATCCTGTACTATATACAGTGAGTAGGGGTCTGTGTCACTATCCTGTACTATATACAGTGAGTAGGGGTCTGTGTCACTGTCCTGTACTATATACAGTGAGTAGGGGTCTATGTCACTGTCCTGCCCTATATACAGTGAGTAAGGGACTATGTCACTGTCCTGCCCTATATACAGTGAGTAGGGGGTCTATGTCACTGTCCTGCCCTATATACAGTGAGTAGGGGTCTATGTCACTGTCCTGCCCTATATACAGTGAGTAGGGGTCTATGTCACTGTCCTGCCCTATATACAGTGAGTAAGGGTCTATGTCACTGTCCTGCCCTATACACAGTGAGTAGGGGTCTATGTCACTGTCCTGCCCTATATACAGTGAGTAGGGGTCTATGTCACTGTCCTGCCCTATATACAGTGAGTAGGGGTCTGTGTCACTATCCTGTCCTATATACAGTGAGTAGGGGTCCTTAACACTGTCCTGTACTATATACAGTGAGTAGGGGTCTGTGTCACTATCCTGTACTATATACAGTGAGTAGGGGGTCTGTGTCACTATCCTGCCCTATATACAGTGAGTAAGGGTCCTTATCACTGTCCTGTACTATATAAAGTGAGTAAGGGTCTACGTCACTATCCTGTCCTATATAAAGTGAGTAAGTGTCCTTCCTTATCACTATCCTGTCCTATATAAAGTGAGTAAGGGTCCTTCCTTATCACTATCCTGTCCTATATAAAGTGAGTAAGGGTCTATGTCACTGTCCTGTCCTATATACAGTGAGTAAGGGTCCTTAACACTGTCCTGTCCTATATACAGTGAGTAGGGGTCTGTATCACTTTCCTGTCCTATATACAGTGAGTAAGGGTCCTTATCACTATCCTGTCCTATATAAAGTGAGTAAGGGTCCTTATCACTATCCTGTCCTATATATAGCATGTAGGCGCCTGTGTCACTGCCATGTCCTATACACAGTGAGGTCTATAAAACTAAGAATTAAGATCTGTGTCACTATCTTGTCCTATATACAGTGAGTAGGGGTCTATGACACTAACCTTTCCTATATACAGTGAGTAGGGGTCTGTGTCACTATCCGGCATTATATACCGTGAGTAGGGGTCTGTGTCACTGTCCTGTCCTATATATAGTGAGTAGGGGTCTGTGTCACTATCCTATACTATATACAGTGAGTAGGGGTCTGTGTCACTATCCTGTACTATATACAGTGAGTAGGGGTCTGTGTCACTATCCTGTACTATATACAGTGAGTAGGGGTCTGTGTCACTATCCGGCATTATATACAGTGAGTAGGGGTCTGTGTCACTATCCTGTACTATATACAGTGAGTAGGGGTCTGTGTCACTATCCGGCATTATATACAGTGAGTAGGGGTCTGTGTCACTATCCTGTACTATATACAGTGAGTAGGGGTCTGTGTCACTGTCCTGTACTATATACAGTGAGTAGGGGCCTGTGTCACTATCTTGTCCTATATACAGTGAGTAGGGATCTGTGTCACTATCCTGTACTATATACAGTGAGTAGGGGTCTGTGTCACTATCCTGTACTATATACAGTGAGTAGGGGTCTGTGTCACTATCCTGCCCTATATATAGTGAGTAGGGGTCTGTGTCACAATCCTGTACTATATACAGTGAGTAGGGGTCTGTGTCACTATCCTGTACTATATACAGTGAGTAGGGGTCTGTGTCACTATCCTGTCCTATATACAGTGAGTAGGGGTCTGTGTCACTGTCCTGTACTATATCCAGTGAGTAGGGGTCTGTATTACTATCCTGTACTATATACAGTGAGTAGGGGTCTGTGTCACTGTCCTGTACTATATACAGTGAGTAGGGGTCTGTGTCACTATCCTGTCCTATATACAGTGAGTAGGGGTCTGTGTCACTGTCCTGTCCTATATACAGTGAGTAGGGGTCTGTGTCACTATCCTGTACTATATACAGTGAGTAGGGGTCTGTGACACTATCCTGTACTATATACAGTGAGGGGTCTGTGTCACTATCCGGCATTATATACAGTGAGTAGGGGTCTGTGTCACTGTCCTGTCCTATATACAGTGAGTAGGGGTCTGTGTCACTATCCTGTCCTATATACAGTGAGTAGGGGTCTGTGTCACTGTCCTGTCCTATATACAGTGAGTAGGGGTCTGTGTCACTATCCTGTCCTATATACAGTGAGTAGGGGTCTGTGTCACTCTCCTGTCCTATATACAGTGAGTAGGGGTCTGTGTCACTATCCTGTACTATATACAGTGAGTAGGGGTCTGTCTCACTATCCTGTACTATATACAGTGAGTAGGGGTCTGTGTCACTGTCCTGTCCTATATACAGTGAGTAGGGGTCTGTGTCACTATCCGGCATTATATACAGTGAGTAGGGGTCTGTGTCACAATCCTGTACTATATACAGTGAGTAGGGGCCTGTGACACTAACCTTTCCTATATACAGTGAGTAGGGGTCTGTGTCACTGTCCTGTCCTATATACAGTGAGTAGGGGTCTGTGTCACTATCCGGCATTATATACAGTGAGTAGGGGTCTGTATCACTATCCTGTCCTATATACAGTGAGTAGGGGTCTGTGTCACTATCCTGCCCTATATATAGTGAGTAGGGGTCTGTGTCACAATCCTGTACTATATACAGTGAGTAGGGGTCTGTGTCACTATCCTGTACTATATACAGTGAGTAGGGGTCTGTGTCACTATCCTGTCCTATATACAGTGAGTAGGGGTCTGTGTCACTGTCCTGTACTATATCCAGTGAGTAGGGGTCTGTATTACTATCCTGTACTATATACAGTGAGTAGGGGTCTGTGTCACTGTCCTGTACTATATACAGTGAGTAGGGGTCTGTGTCACTATCCTGTCCTATATACAGTGAGTAGGGGTCTGTGTCACTGTCCTGTCCTATATACAGTGAGTAGGGGTCTGTGTCACTATCCTGTACTATATACAGTGAGTAGGGGTCTGTGACACTATCCTGTACTATATACAGTGAGGGGTCTGTGTCACTATCCGGCATTATATACAGTGAGTAGGGGTCTGTGTCACTGTCCTGTCCTATATACAGTGAGTAGGGGTCTGTGTCACTATCCTGTCCTATATACAGTGAGTAGGGGTCTGTGTCACTGTCCTGTCCTATATACAGTGAGTAGGGGTCTGTGTCACTATCCTGTCCTATATACAGTGAGTAGGGGTCTGTGTCACTCTCCTGTCCTATATACAGTGAGTAGGGGTCTGTGTCACTATCCTGTACTATATACAGTGAGTAGGGGTCTGTGTCACTATCCTGTACTATATACAGTGAGTAGGGGTCTGTGTCACTGTCCTGTCCTATATACAGTGAGTAGGGGTCTGTGTCACTATCCGGCATTATATACAGTGAGTAGGGGTCTGTGTCACTATCCTGTACTATATACAGTGAGTAGGGGCCTGTGACACTAACCTTTCCTATATACAGTGAGTAGGGGTCTGTGTCACTGTCCTGTCCTATATACAGTGAGTAGGGGTCTGTGTCACAATCCTGTACTATATACAGTGAGTAGGGGCCTGTGACACTAACCTTTCCTATATACAGTGAGTAGGGGTCTGTGTCACTGTCCTGTCCTATATACAGTGAGTAGGGGTCTGTGTCACTATCCGGCATTATATACAGTGAGTAGGGGTCTGTATCACTATCCTGTCCTATATACAGTGAGTAGGGGTCTGTGTCACTATCCGGCATTATATACAGTGAGTAGGGGTCTGTGTCACTGTCCTGTACTATATACAGTGAGTAGGGGTCTGTGTCACTATCCGGCATTACATTCAGTGAGTAGGGGTCTGTGTCACTGTCCTGTACTATATACAGTGAGTAGGGGTCTGTATCACTATCCTGTACTATATACAGTGAGTAGGGGTCTGTGTCACTGTCCTGTCCTATATACAGTGAGTAGGGGTCTGTGTCACTGTCCTGTACTATATACAGTGAGTAGGGGTCTGTATCACTGTCCTGCCCTATATACAGTGAGTAGGGGTCTGTGTCACTATCCGGTATTGTATACAGTGAGTAGGGGTCTGTGTCACTATCCTGCCCTATATACAGTGAGCAGGAGTCTGTGTCACTATCCTGTACTATATACAGTGAGTAGGGGTCTGTGTCACTATCCTGTCCTATATACAGTGAGTAGGGGTCTGTGTCACTGTCCTGTACTATATACAGTGAGTAGGGGTCTGTGTCACTATCCTGTCCTATATACAGTGAGTAGGGGTCTGTGTCACTATCCTGTACTATATACAGTGAGTAGGGGTCTGTGTCACTATCCGGCATTATATACAGTGAGTAGGGGTCTGTGTCACTATCCTGTACTATATACAGTGAGTAGGGGTCTGTGTCACTATCCGGCATTATATACAGTGAGTAGGGGTCTGTGTCACTATCCTGTACTATATACAGTGAGTAGGGGTCTGTGTCACTATCCTGTCCTATATACAGTGAGTCCATGGTCATATATGCCTGGTTGTCAGAATAATCACTCAACCAGTTCCATCTCTCACCATTAGCAGACCATTGATTGGCCACTACCATGTTGTGTTTTAAATGGCCATGCCCATATTGTGTCTTGAATGGTCACTTCCATGTTGTATCTTGAATGGTCACTTCCATGTTGTGTCTTCCTGTGAACCCTCTCTGTGATTGGCTGCTGTTTTTGTGTCTACAGATGGAATTCCAGATGACTTTGCAACTTTTTCCAATGACCTGTCTCACGAAGAGAAGATGACACGGACGCCAGATCTGTCCACCAACTCTGGATATGAAGATGCTTTTCTAGAAGGAGTCAGACATCACTTTTTTTAGCTGTGTAGAGAACAGGTCCCATTTTTTTAGCTAACTTAACCATTTAGATCAACAGAAGATTAATATTTGTTTATTCATAAAAGAAAAGTTCCCCATCTTGTACTCTCACTGAGACCTCTATTCCCAGAAGGTATGATGCATGGTCATATGCCCAATTAGCAGGATAGGCTGATGTATAAAATGTGCCTGCGATGCCTTAATCACTCAGCCAGTTCCATCTTGCCATTAGAAGACTACTTAATGGCCACGTCCATGCTGTGTCTTGAATGGCCACGTCCATGCTGTGTCTTGAATGGCCACGTCCATGCTGTGTCTTGAATGGCCATGTCCATTCTGTATCTTGAATGGCCACGTCCATGCTGTGTCTTGAATGGCCACGTCCATGCTGTGTCTTGAATGGCCATGTCCATTCTGTATCTTGAATGGCCACGTCCATGCTGTGTCTTGAATGGCCACATCCATGCTGTGTCTTGAATGGCCACGTCCATGCTGTGTCTTGAATGGCCATGTCCATGCTGTGTCTTGAATGGCCACGTCCATGCTGTGTCTTGAATGGCCATGTCCATTCTGTATCTTGAATGGCCACGTCCATGCTGTGTCTTGAATGGCCACATCCATGCTGTGTCTTGAATGGCCATGTCCATTCTGTATCTTGAATGGCCACGTCCATGCTGTGTCTTGAATGGCCATGTCCATGCTGTGTCTTGAATGGCCACGTCCATGCTGTGTCTTGAATGGCCATGTCCATGCTGTGTCTTGAATGGCCACGTCCATGCTGTGTCTTGAATGGCCACGTCCATGCTGTGTCTTGAATGGCCACGTCCATGCTGTGTCTTGAATGGCCAAGTACATGCTGTGTCTTGAATGGCCACGTCCATGCTGTTTCTTGAATGGCCAAGTACATGCTGTGTCTTGAATGGCCACGTCCATGCTGTGTCTTTTTTAGCCCTCACATAGCCACTTAGATCAACAGAAGATGAATATTTGTATATTTCTTCAGATGTTTCTATTGGTGTCGGCCAATCACGTGATGCATCAGCTGAGGCTGTCCGTGCTATGTAGCATTGCAGCAACTGTGACATTTACATATGGGGTCGGCATTGAGAGTAAACAGCTTGATTTGGGGAAAAAAAAAATAAAGATCTGTCCTATACATTTCTATTTATAGACTGTTAATTTTAATTAATATTGTTCTGTTTTTTCTGTTTTGGAATGCACTGCGGCGCTGAGACGGTTAAATACATTCTGATAAATTAATACCTATATGCGCATTAATGCGTCACCTGGATGTGCTTGTCTTATCTTTTAATACTTTTTGGGGATTGCTGAGCAGATGGTTGGTGCAAAATCAATAAAAACAACGTCCGCAAAACCGAGTCTGAAATGCTTAAAAATCAGAATAAAATATTTTATGGGACAGAATTCCAAATGACATGAGCGCCCTCTGTAGTTACTAGTAGGGTGGTGCATGGTAACTGAAAAGGTGCATCTAGCAAAAGATATGCAAGTTTTCTGCACTCTCTTATCTCTTGTAGAGCATAGACTTAGACCCGAGTAATGTGGAAAGGCTTCTAGAGATTTACTCAAATGTTTTCTGGAGGTAAATTTGCCCCTTACATAGAAATAAACCACTTCCAGAATTCATCAGCACATCACTTTCTGACTCCCTCATTTTTCCCCTCTAACATTACATTGGGCCTAGGGTTAGGTTCTGCTCCAGCTTCTCACAATAGGGTTAGGACAACCATTCTACTCCAACTTCTCACAATAGGGTTAGGACAACCATTCTACTCCAACCTCTCACAATAGGGTTAGGACAACCATTCTACTCCAACTTCTCACAATAGGGTTAGGACAACCATTCTACTCCAACCTCTCACACTAGGGCTAGGGCAACCATTCTACTCCAACTTCTCACAATAGGGTTAGGACAACCATTCTATTCCAACCTCTCACACAAGGGTTAGGACAACCATTCTACTCCAACCTCTCACAATAGGGTTGGGACAACCATTCTACTCAAACCTCTCACACAAGGGTTAGGACAACCATTCTACTCCAACCTCTCACAATAGGGTTGGGACAACCATTCTACTCAAACCTCTCACACAAGGGTTAGGACAACCATTCTACTCCAACCTCTCACAATAGGGTTGGGACAACCATTCTATTCCAACCTCTCACACAAGGGTTAGGACAACCATTCTACTCCAACTTCTCACAATAGGGTTAGGTTCTACTCCAACCTCTCACAATAGGGTTAGGACAACCATTTTACTCCAACCTCTCACAATAGGGTTAGGCCAACCATTCTACTCCAACCTCTCACACTAGGGTTAGGACAACCATTCTACTCCAACTTCTCACAATAGGGTTAGGACAACCATTCTATTCCAACTTCTCACAATAGGGTTAGGTTCTACTCCAACTTCTCACAATAGGGTTAGGCCAACCATTCTACTCCAACCTCTCACACTAGGGTTAGGACAACCATTCTACTCCAACCTCTCACACTAGGGTTAGGACAACCATTCTACTCCAACTTCTCACAATAGAGTTAGGACAACCATTCTACTCCAACCTCTCACACTAGGGTTAGGACAACCATTCTACTCCAACTTCTCACAATAGAGTTAGGACAACCATTCTACTCCAACCTCTCACAATAGGGTTAGGTTCTGCTCCAGCTGCAAATCGGTATTTATTTCAGCAATGGACATTTTGGTGTCTTTTCAATCTCAGTTTATTATTTTCTTAAATTGTTGACCTCTTTCAGTTGAAGGAGGGTGTATAATTTTCAGTTTCTATTTAATGTTTAGGAGTTGAAAAGAGACAAAATTGACAATCTTTGATGGGTGTATTGTTTCTCCTACTGTATCTTGTGATAAGTATTAAGGATGTCAATATCCAAAAATACCATCTTTTGTGACAACAAAGACTAATGAAGTAAAAAAAAAGATTCCTCCCTCTCTCATTCCAAGATCTTATTATTACTTACTGACCACATAAGGTCCCTAATCTGAATATTTCCCACCAGTGGTTTGCAACCACTTAAACCTAAATTGTCTATACTCACATTCTGTACTTGATCTTCTCCATTCTTTACTCAGCGTTCAGGACAACTGAAACCACCACCATCTAAGAAGTGGCCCAACGATGTGGACAGCAAAGAAGTTCACCATTGCTAATCCTATAGGGTCTCATATCGTCACATATTATCACCCACACTGGTGGAAACTATCTATAGACTTTGGCAGAGCGCTTTCATGGATCCAATTATATCTTGATAAAAAGTTCCTTTAATGTCTCTTTCTCTAGCATGGGTTTGCCTATTAGGGTAAGAAAGCCAATATGCTCCTTTGGGTTTCAGTGCCACCTTTATACGAGAGACACCCAAATCTATCTAGTCTCTTCAGACCTAACCAAGCTCTACTAACTTAATTAACAAAATGGCAAATATATGAAAAGTAAAGATCTTGAATAGTAAGTTCTTATTGGTCTTGGTTTCTAGCACCACACCAAATCAAGAGGTATCCTTAATGAATGTCACCCTGACAATCCCCTCAGCCTCCAAAGGAGAATGCTTATGGGTTATAGTTGAGTTTGCTCTCTCTTTTTTCTCTTATATCCAGTGACTCCTTGAGATGTTCCATCATCAACTGGAACATCTCCAGAATGTGTCGCTTTCCAGGGCAAGAAACAGTCAAAATACTAACTGCACTCATTATGTCCGACCTTCATGATTAGCCTTCCCCTACACAGTTTATGAAGATTTCTTTGAAGTCCATTTAATTCACCTATTATTCATGATTTGCTGCTTCCATCTATCAGTCCTTCCACTCCACAAGGATGAAACGAACCTGATCCTAACTTACACAGCCTCCAATGTCTCTGCTCTGGTCTCCAAATACTCCTACAACTAATTTCAATATGATTATGATTAATACCTTCCCCTCCAACATTACCACGTCTCACTCCAGCCTGGGACGCCTTCAATGCAGAACATAAATGTGTAATTTCACATCTTGCTTCATCAGAATATTCCCCAGTTTTTATTAACATTTCCTCGAAAATATCTAACTTCATAGCTCCATAAGCTCCACTAAATGAACTACCACAGAAGTCAAACTCCTCTGAGTCGGTCTTAATTCTCATGATGTACAACAATCGTATCCTCCAGTGGTCCCATTACCTGGCCAGGCCACTGTCCACCAAACTGCCCACAGCTTTTATCTCTGCAATCCAAGAACTCATGATAACAGCTCCAGTATATCAGTACCAAGTCCATTGTGGGACACAGTTCAGTAATAATTGAATTGCTCTGGTGCCCGAAGCCAATCTTTGAGTGTCAACAAGCGAACCAAGGGGTGGTATAAATGAAAACAAAATGGAAAAAAGGGAAAATAGCAGAAAGAGGGAAGTGAGAAGGGGAATCCATGAAGAAAGTGAGTGGTGAGCAATCTTCTGGTCTGCACAGGTGTGTGTAGGTCTAGGTCATGTGACTTGGTAAATGAAGAAATGAAGTATGGGAGAAAGGGCAAGAAGATTGGGGAAAGGCGAAGAATGCAGAATGTGAGACGAGATGAGGTGAGAGAGTGCGAAAGAGAGACAGCGAGAGGGTAATGGACAAAAAAGGGAGTGCGTTCAGTGGAAGAGTAAAGGGGATTGAGATGGGGCAAAACGATGAATAAGGAAGGTGAGAAAGATGGAGAAAGAATAGGGAATGTGAAAGAAAGAAGGGAACAGAGAGAGAGAGAGAGAGACAGCAATGGTTAGAGAGCTGGAATACATGTAGAGGGGATCCGTTTGCTGCCGTCCCCTAATTTTCCGACAGACTAGGCCACAATCCAGCCCAGACCCCATTACCTGTGGCCATTGAACACATGCTCATTACGTTCCAACTACTTACAGGAAGCTCATAAACTGCAGAAATGTTTGTTAAAAAAACAACTGATTAAAAATAGAAAATAAAGATCTAAACAGCAGATGGGAGGAGCACGCGTCACCGCCTACTCCATGGTCAGGTGATACAAACGAGGATACAAAGGTCGCCATCTTGTGAAGTAACTGAAACCAACAAAGTTTGGTCCTCTGAGCCCCAGTTTTGCTTCTTTAACTTCCATTTCTTACTCTCTATTTTGGAGGCCTGGGTTACCTTCCACCTGAGCCTTAAAATATATTTTTTAATAATCTAATAATGACCCTGTAATTCAAGAAAAAGACATTTGTTTGTGAAATATGCAACAAAATAACAATATGAAGAAGCCGAGGACATAACATAATTTGAAGACTTTTTTTATGAGAAGAATCTATTTCATGTTTGATACATCACTTCCTGAGAGATGGATCATGTGGGGGTGTTTGTATCTATCAGTGGAGGAAGAGGGAACAGAGAGATCAGTAGCCACATTAAATTCCCTCAACGTTGAAAACTGCAGCCCGTAACGTAGCCCGCAAGACTTACGGCTATTAAATTCGCCTCTGAAATCAACCCGCCGACGACTTACAGGGAAGGGGTGAGAAAACCCTACGGGACGTGAGAATACGACTTGCACGCCCACAAATCCTTTGTTCTTTCAAACCCGTAACTGTTACGTTCCAATCGCGCTATTAAATTGCAACAAATTCATTGTCTTCCAAGCCCGTAACCCACAAATGGAGCCAAAAAGCCAACGGGTACCAGAAAGGACCCTCAAGGGGCTAAAAGTCCAATCTGTAGCACTGTAAATGCAAATACACACACTACTGTACTAATAATGAATGGGAAAGTAATGTTAGGTATTAGAATAAATAACACAACATTCCCAAGCCCGCAAATCTGCAATATAAAATACTTTATTTTCTCTTTATTTTCCGTGTTACATCAATCACGGCAATCAATGTGTTAATACATATAATGTTACTTTCATGGACTAGAATATCATATTTACTGATTTATCGTATTACATTATATCTGGAATGCGGGTCCGATCATAACTCGTAATTGAGACCCGTAAGACTCTGAAATCTAACCTCCATTTCTCAGTGACGTAATGATGACGTTCTCTGTTGCCATTGGCTCCGTCTAAACCCGTAACTATGGATTTGAGTAATTGATCACATTCACAGCCGCGCATCCAACGTTCGACAAATGGTTTACCGTTCCGCATCTTAAGCCCGTAGCTCGCGCCGTGCTCGAATTTCATAGCTCTATAACACAGCCAAATTTCAAGCCCGCAGCCATTGCGGGTCTCACGTTGCACATCCATAATGTGGCTACAGGATACAGATAATTTGTTCCGACTGAAATCAGCACCACACCATTCCCCCTCACTGGATAGAAATAGACAGCTTGCATCAGGAAATGCACCTAATACACACAACTTGCACCAACGTGTCATGGCTGCTTCCAGTGACATGAAAATAAAAAAAATTCTAATGGAAAGTCAGACATATATTTATTTTTCATCTAATTTGGTTATTTTTAAACCTATAAAGATGAATATGCTCTGCGTTATAATGACATTATTTGTGTGTATAGATCTGATATTTCAGGCTGTTTTGCTGACTCGTTTCGTCTGTGTCGCTTCGCTGGCAACAGCTGTAACTGCGGCAACAACTGCGCTGCTAAGGTGTGAGGCCATTTTAATTTCCCTGGAGTCCATATTTACAGTAGAAGGTTTGAGCTGAAAGCAAAGAACAAGTTACAGGAAGACATCGTAACCAGGGGGCGCGGCGAGGGGCGGGGCCCAGGAAATGGGGCATCCTCTAGTGCCGGGGTCTGGGACCTATCAAACTTAAAGAGACAAAATATGTCACAAGTCCCAGTAAGAAAATATCGTGGAACATTACGGGCTTGCTTGTTTAGTTTATTGCTTCCCAAAGTCTTTATCTTATATGAGACATTAAGGCGAGAAGTTAAAAGGTGGGACTGAAGAAATGGAGCAAACATAAGAAATCTCTGCTCCTCAGTATAGTACTCGACCCATTCTATTTACAATCTAACAATCATTGATTTGAATGCGCAGTGGCGCCCAGACTTAAACAACATGGAGGCTACTTTCCCTTTAGGACTATGACAGATAGCGCTGCTTGCGTTTGACACATTGATGCTGGTGGGTGTAACGCATGGACCATGAGACTGAAGTAGATGTGATAGACTATCTTCTGGGGTCCGGGTTCAGTTATCAGCGGCCATTAACAAATGCAATGTTGGGGCAGGAGGCAGGCTGGGTAGAATGGGGCTCAGCTTATAGGTTGAGCACCTCCGGCGCAACCTCACGCCCCGGCTCCCTGGCTCTCCCCCTGTGCTGTGTGTAAGTGAATTTGAGGCATATTTGTGTTGTTTTCGCCCTCTTTTCCACGTTCGGGGTGTTCAACCGCTAAAGTCGTATTTTTTGCGAGCTCGTGCCGACAACTCGCAGTTTGACAACTATTATATCACATATAGAGTTGTCAGCAGCGCGACCTTGCCAAAATCCGTTGGTAACGCAACATTAAAACTGCAACTCTAGCCCTCGCGAAGCGCTCATCCCTATGACCCTGTAAGACTCAGGCAGGGAGCGCCGAAAAAAATACAAATTTAACAGCCGCAACACGCACAGCGAAAACCACGAAAACCACACAAAATACACAAGAAAATAAAACAAAAGAGGCACAGGGGAGGGAGAGAGGGGAAAGAGGCACAGGGGAGGGAGAGGGGGGAAAGAGGCACAGGGGAGGGAGAGGGGGGAAAGAGGCACAGGGGAGGGAGAGGGGGGAAAGAGGCACAGGGGAGGGAGAGGGGGAAAGAGGCACAGAGGAGGGAGAGGGGGGAAAGAGGCACAGGGGAGGGAGAGTGGGGAAAGAGGCACAGAGGAGGGAGAGAGGGGAAAGAGGCACAGGGGAGGGAGAGGGGGGAAAGAGGCACAGGGGAGGGAGAGAGGGGAAAGAGGCACAGGGGAGGGAGAGGGGGGAAAGAGGCACAGGGGAGGGAGAGGGGGGAAAGAGGCACAGGGGAGGGAGAGGGGGAAAGAGGCACAGAGGAGGGAGAGGGGGGAAAGAGGCACAGGGGAGGGAGAGTGGGGAAAGAGGCACAGAGGAGGGAGAGAGGGGAAAGAGGCACAGGGGAGGGAGAGGGGGGGGAAAGAGGCACAGGGGAGGGAGAGGGGGAAAGAGGCACAGGGGGAGGGAGAGGGGGGAAAGAGGCACAGGGGAGGGAGAGGGGGGAAAGAGGCACAGAGGAGGGAGAGGGGGGAAAGAGGCACAGAGGAGGGAGAGGGGGGAAAGAGGCACAGGGGAGGGAGAGGGGGAAAGAGGCACAGGGGAGGGAGAGGGGGAGAGGCACATGGGAGGGAGAGGGGGAGAGGCACAGGGGAGAGAGAGGGGGGAAAGAGGCACAGGGGAGGGAGAGGTGGGAAAGAGGCACAGTGGAGGGAGAGGGGGGAGAGGCACAGGGGAGGGAGAGGGGGGGAAAGAGGCACAGGGGAAGGAGTGGGGGAGAGGCACATGGGAGGGAGAGGGGGGAGAGGTACAGGGGAGAGAGAGGGGGGAAAGAGGCACAGGGGAGGGAGAGGTGGGAAAGAGGCACAGTGGTGGGAGAGGGGGGAAAGAGGCACAGTGGAGGGAGAGTGGGGAGAGGCACAGGGGTGGGAGAGTGGGGAGAGGCACAGGGTGCGGGAGAGGGGAGAGAGGCACAGGGATGGGAGAGTGGGGAGAGGCATAAGGGAGGGAGAGGGGGGAAAGAGGCATAGGGGAGGGAGAGGGGGAAAGAGGCACAGGGCAGGGAGAGTGGGGAGAGGCACAGGGGAGGGAGAGTGGGGAGAGGCACAGGGGTGGGAGAGTGGGGAGAGGCGCAGGGGAGGGAGAGGGGAGAGAGGCACAGGGGTGAGAGAGTGGGGAGAGTTACAGGGGTGAGAGAGTGGGGCGAGGCACAGGGGTGAGAGAGTGGGGAGAGGCACAGGGGAGGGAGAGGGGGAGAGGCACAGGGGTGAGAGAGTGGGGAGAGGCACAGGGGAGGGAGAGGGGGAGAGGCACAGGGGTGAGAGAGTGGGGAGAAGCACAGGGGTGAGAGAGTGGGGAGAGGCACAGGGGAGGGAGAGAGGGGAAAAGACACAGGGGTGGGAGAGTGGGGAGAGGCACAGGGGAGGGAGAGTGGGGAGAGGCACAGGGGTGGGAGAGTGGGGAGAGGCACAGGGTTGGGAGAGTGGGGAGAGGCACAGGGGAGAGAGAGTGGGGAGAGGCACAGGGGTGGGCAAGTGGGGAGAGGCACATGGGAGGGAGAGTGGGGAGAGGCACAGGGGTGGGAGAGTGGGGAGAGGCACAGGGGAGGCAGAGTGTGGAGAGGCACAGGGGTGGGAGAGTGGGGAGAGGCGCAGGGGAGGGAGAGGGGGGAGAGGCACAGGGGTGAGAGAGTGGGGCGAGGCACAGGGGTGAGAGAGTGGGGAGAGGCACAGGGGAGGGAGAGGGGGAGAGGCACAGGGGTGAGAGAGTGGGGAGAAGCACAGGGGTGAGAGAGTGGGGAGAGGCACAGGGGAGGGAGAGGGGGGAGAGGCACAGGGGTGGGAGAGTGGGGAGAGGCACAGGGGAGGGAGAGTGGGGAGAGGCACAGGGGTGGGAGAGTGGGGAGAGGCACAGGGTTGGGAGAGTGGGGAGAGGCACAGGGGAGGGAGAGTGGGGAGAGGCACAGGGGTGGGAGAGTGGGGAGAGGCACAGGGGAGGGAGAGTGGGGAGAGGCACAGGGGTGGGAGAGTGGGGAGAGGCATAAGGGAGGGAGAGTGGGGAGAGGCACAGGGGAGGGAGAGTGGGGAGAGGCACAGGGGTGGGAGAGTGGGGAGAGGCACAGGGGAGGGAGAGTGGGGAGAGGCACAGGGGTGGGAGAGTGGGGAGAGGCACAGGGGAGGCAGAGTGGGGAGAGGCACAGGGGTGGGAGAGTGGGGAGAGGCGCAGGGGAGGGAGAGGGGGGAGAGGCACAGGGGTGAGAGAGTGGGGAGAGTCACAGGGGTGAGAGAGTGGGGCGAGGCACAGGGGTGAGAGAGTGGGGAGAGGCACAGGGGAGGGAGAGGGGGAGAGGCACAGGGGTGAGAGAGTGGGGAGAAGCACAGGGGTGAGAGAGTGGGGAGAGGCACAGGGGTGGGAGAGTGGGGAGAGGCACAGGGGAGGGAGAGTGGGGAGAGGCACAGGGGTGAGAGAGTGGGGAGAGGCACAGGGGTGGGAGAGTGGGGAGAGGCACAGGGGAGGGAGAGGGGGGAGAGGCACAGGGGAGGGAGAGAGGGGAAAGAGGCACAGGGGAGGGAGAGTGGGGAGAGGCACAGGGGTGGGAGAGTGGGGAGAGGCACAGGGGTGGGAGAGTGGGGAGAGGCACAGGGGAGGGAGAGTGGGGAGAGGCACAGGGGTGGGAGAGTGGGGAGAGGCACAGGGGAGGGAGAGGGGGGAGAGGCACAGGGGAGGGAGAGGGGGGGAGAGGTACAGGGGTGGGAGAGGGGGGAGAGGCACAGGGGAGGGAGAGGGGGGAGAGGCGCAGGGGAGGGAGAGGGGGGAGAGGCACAGGGGTGAGAGAGGGGGAAAGAGGCACAGGGGAGGGAGGGGGGAGCGGCTCCCGAAGGCGCTCATGGCGAGGCCCGATAGTTGCGGGTTAGACCACGCCTGTAATGACCGGTGAAGTAAAGTAGACAGGGGGAGAGCCGCGCATTGTGTGGCAAACAGCATTGCCAGGCTTAAAATTTTATTGTCGTCATTTTTGACGGGCACGTCGCTAGTGATACAATGTGAGGGGTGAACTTACCTTGTGACATTGTGTATGAAGACGACGTGTCAGTTATATGCTGAGCTACTTCATTGGTTTTGTGAAATGTTACTGACATCACTCACTGATCATAAATATTATCTCTGAGTAAATCCGCAGCCCCCCCCCCCATCACCTATAATATGTTACAGCCGTGAGTAACGCCTGCGAGAAGCGCTCACAGACTGGCACATTGTGCTCATGCTGCCTCTGACAGATACCACTCTAACCCTAACCCTCTAACCCCCTAACCCTAGCCCTCTAACCCTAACCCTCTAACCCCTAACCCTGTAACCCTAGCCCTCTAACCCTAACCCTCTAACCCCTAACCATGTAACCCTAGCCCTCTAATCCTAACCCCTAACCCTAGCCCTCTAACCCTAACCCTGTAAACCTAGCCCTCTAACCCTACCCCTTTAACCCTATTCCTCTAACCCTAACCCTCTAACCCCCTAACCCTAGCCCTCTAACCCTACCCCTTTAATCCTAGCCCTCTAACCCTAACCCTCTAACCCCCTAACCCTAGCCCTCTAACCCTACCCCTTTAACCCTATTCCTCTAACCCTAACCCTCTAAATCTAACCATAACCCCTAACCCTAACCCTAACACCCTAACTCTCTAACCCTAGACCTCTAACCCTTGCGTGTACATCTTTCCACCAAATGATTTAATAGATCCATAATGAGTCGCCGGACTTCGTGAGGATCATGGATGCCGGTTATTACGGTCCGTGTTCATACGTGAATAATCATTTGTGTTTTGTGTGGTTGTGTAGAGTGATGAGTAGTGCATTTTATTATGTGTGTAATATGTACGACATTTCCTCTACATTATTTCATAGATACTTTTCCTTGTGGATCTCTTGCAATTATTGAATAAATGGACCATAAATGTGTTAGTAATTATTATTTGTGCGCTAGTTGGGTGTGTACAACGCCTACGCTTCCTATCTTATTGCATTAATTGGGGTATATACCGCTCATATGATAAATACTTTATTCTGTCTGTGCATGTCATAATGTGTGCAGCGGTGGAGCATCTGTCTACAAGACCTGGTAGGTTTGGCGCATCAGTGTATTCCGTGTCCTCATGATTGGACCATCCTACATAACTCTTTAAAGCCAGGCAGACTTTCTAGGAGCCATGATCCCAGGATGTATCCATCCCTGGAACTAACCAGTCGTGCCCAACTCTCCGTGACCTCATGGACCATTCACTTGGTATTCATGGCAGAGATACCGGAGTGGGTTGCCAGTTCCTTCTCCAGTGGGCTACAGCATACAGCTCCTGGTATTCCTAGGTGGTCTCCCATCCAAGTACTGACCAGGCCCAACCTTACTTGGTTTCAGGGATGTGTGACCTGTTGGTACACTGACTGGAATCAAACCCAGGTCGTATTGGTGAAAGCACTGCATCCTAACCACTGGACCACCAGGGACCACAACCATGAATGGACATAAAGACAAATATAAGTAATAAAACAGGAATAAAGTCCTAAACTTACTCAGTGGTATGAGGGTATAAAAATATATATATATGAAGAACAAGGTCAGGCCTTCGGCTTCTCCCCCCAAATATTGCAGCTGATACCCCAAAACACGACAATTCGGTGTCATTATGTATTTATGTAGTTGGGTTATTCGCAGACCCCTCTCTTATTCACGTGATATCTGAGCTTGATGGCTGGACCCAATGTCAGGTTTACGGACAACACAAATATAATATTCCATACAAGGTATAACCCGGGTATTAGAGTCACATTATACTCAACTTTACCAAAAAACACCAAAATGTGCTAATTTACCATAACCCGAAGTTATGTTTCAGTTCCGGCCTTTTGTGTCATTGAACCGTATCCCCCAGATTTATTTGGGTAACTAGGCCCCTCATGGCCAATAAAGAAGAATACGCCACCACCACGCGCCAGGACCAGATCTCCATGACACAATGGGGACATCTAGTGGCTCAATTCTGTATTACACTAGAAAACCGACCCCAGCACAGACAGGAAAAGTTCCAAATATGGATAATTTACAACTAAAGTTTCTTTGTCAACTAAATATTATTATAAAAAATGCATTTTCACACAGTAAATGTGCACTGAAAGTCGCAATTTTAACCGGCCAATCAATCTTTCTGATTCACCTATAGAGCATCGTCTGATTATTTTCAAAATTAAAATATACATTTTCTACCTGTTCCTACCTAATAGATTCTTTGTATTGTTTAGGCTCAATGTGTGATATTTGCAGAGAATCTATGTTATCATCGCCCTCTAGTGGTATTTTGAAATAATGCTATAGAGAAACTGACCATTTGTCTGTAATTCACAATAAACACAGAGGTAACAAAGAAATCTCTGAAAGTGAAACAAACGGTGACAATTTAGAGAGTCGGAAACATTTCAATAAAGTGCAGTATATGAAGCCAACCCAAAGGTTTAGGAGAGGAGCAAATATCAGGGAGCACACCTGGGAAGAAATGAAGGCAAGGACACCGCTATAAGGCTACATGTCTTAGGTTAAGTTAATTAGCTATAACTTGGGTACATGCCAATAGATTATTGTGTTTTTTGATATTTTTGAAGAAATAAATAACTAGGGGCCACACATGACTATTCTAGCAGCTATATATATATACTAGGAACTTGCTCGCCAAAAATGACGGGAATAAAATGGTAAGCCTGGCAATGCTGTTTGCCACACAATGCAATGCTATGGGCCCTCTGCGCACCTTCGGCGCTCATTGCGCGCCTGTGTCTCCTTCCCCCTCTCCCTCCCCTGTGTCTCCTTTCCCCCTCTCTCCCTCTACTGTGCCTCCTTTCCCCTCTTCTTTTCCCCGTCTCTTATTTCCCCCTCTCCCATAACCCCCCTTGTGTCTCCTTTCCACCTCTTCCGCCCCTGTGTCTCCTTCCCCCTCTCCCTCCCTTGTGTCTCATTTCCCCCCTTCTTTCCCTCCCTTGTGTCTCCTTCTCCCCTCCTTCTTTCCCTCCATTGTGTCTTCTGTCCCCCTTGTGTCTTCTTTCTTCCTCATCTTCGTGTCTTCTTTAATCGTCACCTTCCCTGGCTTCGCCTCTGCGGCTTTCATCATGAGCGGATTGATCCATGAAAGTAGTTCCGTCCAGAGGAGGCAGAGGCAAAGCCGGTGAGTGCTGCGCTGCTGACAGGGTCAGAACCAGGTACGTACATCAAGCTACTGGCAGGGTTTGCACCAACCAGGTATGTGCCTGTACAGTGTGGCGGGGGGAGCCTACAGTGTGGCAGGGGGAGCCTGTAATGGGGGCCCAGCATCAGTGTGGCAGGGGGAGCAGTGGGAGCCTACAGTGGAGCAGGGGGAGCCTACAGTGGAGAAGGGGAGCCTACTGCGGGCCTTGCCATGAGCGTCTATGGCACTCATAGCGAGCATCAGTGGGGCAATGAGCGAGCCCTGCCATGAGTGCCTTTGGCGGTTATTGCAGCCTAAGTCCCACAGGCCTTGCAGTCGCGGGCCTCAACTGCTCATCTTTCTTTGCAAGGCTCGCAGCTGTGGCCCTCGCTGCGCAAGGGCCGCAAAATCATGACCAACATCCATTGCAAACGTTCCCAACATTCGCAAGATCCACAACTATTATAGTGATATTGTGATGACATACTGCTTCTGCTGGACTTGATAAATCTACCCAGTAGGACTGTTTTGTTCTTTGCAAATTCCTGATAGCCGGGACAAAACCAACCCAGCTTAGTATCCAGCAATCCACAGGATCCAACAGCCACCCAGCAGATGTTATCAATGTAACAGGGTCCAAGACAGATCCAGTATTTATGCACACTCATACCAAGCATGTCCCATCACGCCACTTTCCCCTATAAGCTACAGTAGGAGAATTAGGGGTGTACCGGCATCATCAGCAGCAGCCATATCATTACCTACTCCGCCACCAGGGCAAGGTGAGTCTCTAGCATCTCCACCCACTATCATGCCTGCTCACTTTATCCCAGCAAATCTGAGGAGGGATAGTATTGAAAGAGATCAATATGGTGTCACTTCTCATATCATATCCGCTCTCACACATCTCTTCAACATTTCCTAAATACTGGCATGGAATCACCTTAAAACACTCCATAATTGCACACATTGTTAAGAAAACCTCATCTGACACTGATTCTGCTTCTAACTATCACCCTATCTCTTTACCTCCCCTGGCTTCCAAACTGCTCGAGGGGCTCATCTACAATAGTCTTACCCAATCTTGTTTCTCCAACTACCGTCTTGACACCTTCCAATCTGGCTTCCAGCCCCAGCACTCCTCTGAGACAGCTCCAAGTAAAATCACTAATAACTTGCTCATCGCCAAGTCAAAGGGTCACTTTTCTAATCTACTTCTTCTGGATCTCTCGGCTGCCTTTTGATACAGATGACCACCCTCTTCTAATTCAAATTCTCTGCTCTCTTGGAATAAGAGATACTGCTCTCTTGTGGTTCACATCATACCTCCAAGATTGAACATTTAGTGTCTCCTTCTCTGGCTCCTCTTCTTCTCCTCTGTCTGTTGGCGTACCCCAAGGATCAGTCCTAGGCCCCCTCCTACTCTCCATCTACACATCCTCACTCGGTGCCCTAATAAAATCTTTTGAATTTCAGGATAATCTCTATGCAGACAACACCCACATGTCTCCAACTGCCTCTCCAGTATATCCTCCTGGATGTCCGCCTAACATCTCAAACTCAACTTGTCTAAGACCGAACTCTTAATCTTCCCACCATCTACTTAGAATTAGTTCCCTACACTGGGAAGTACCTCCCCTAGATCCACCCTGGGGAGAACAAGCCAAGCTTCCATATCCATTCGCCCCTGATTGTCTCTAATCACCCAAGTCTGCCCTCAAACCCCCAGCTGCCGTTCTCTTACGGGATGATCCTGATCGGGGAGGGGATTTTGAATAGGTCCTCCCAAGTACATAAAAAATGTGATATAGAGATTGCTAGAATCAAACAAGTATTAAAAGCAGAACTTTAATCATAATTCTTAAAAAACAAATAATATAAACCCACCACGGGTATCGGAAACTCAACCTGGTTAGTTGGATCTGTTCAAGATATGTCTATCAAGTACACCTGTAATAAATCTAGTCCAATAATTATTAAAGGTTTTCTGTGTCCCAGACAAGACCACCTATCTTGAGAGTTGGAATATGCTTCACATATAGGCTGGTAGCCACGCTAGCTGAAGATCAATCACATTGCATGTATCAAACCCCAAGATAATATCTATGTAAAAGCAAGGTTAATATATGGCAGAGCAAGGAGTCCCTGTGACCCTTACAGGGACCTACTATCTCAGATGGTGTGCTCCTCCAGCCGGCGACTGGCCCTGCAGATAGATTGTAACAGCAAACAGAGACTGAACCACTCCAACTGGTGGTCTTACTGCCTAGAAAATCAATCACACGGCATGTGCCATGCCTATGAACAAACAAATTAAACTATGTACAAATACAGTCAATCTATGGCAGATGCAGAAGTCCCTATGTCCCTTATAGGGACCTTCTACCTCAGAGGTCAAGGTGTGCCCCTCCAGCTAGCTAAAGCCCTGTATATGGATAGGGAAAACCAACTCAAGCTTAGATCACAAGCAAAACCAGGATACAAAAAGAGTTAAAAATATACACACTCATACTGCTAAAAACAACAGTTGTTTAGCCTTTTTCACAGTGAAAACAGAGTTATCTGAATATCTTTGTAACTCCTATTATAGCCCAATTGGCCATTAAGGAAGCTATTATAGCATAGCACTGGTGTTTAGTATAAATTGCCTGGCGGGCTTCTTCTCCCCCGTGTCCCCATATTTGGCTTTGTCAAAGGCCAAATAATGATAAACAGCAATTTGCCCATAGTAGGGGGTTTTAATAGTGTTGGGAAACTTGTATGATGATCTCTTCGCACTTCTGAGGGGTGCATGGTGTAATGACGTCACGGGCACGTCGGTGTCATGACGTCAGCGTCAAACAACTTTATTAATCCACAGACAATTGGACAAGGGAGTAATATAGAATAGAACTAGCAAGTCCTATAAGGCAAAATGGTTTCCAGCAAGTCTTAGAGCGGATTAGGGATGCTGGGCTTACTATTCGGCCAGACAAGTGTCAGTGGGCTAGGGCTGAGGTGCAGTACCTGGGACACTGTGTAGGGGGTGGAGTCAGCTGAGATTCAAGGGATAGCTACCTGACTCACCCCCAAACTAAGAAGCAGGTAATGGCGTTCCTGGGCACAGCAGGGTATTTGTCCCTTCTTACAGCATGATCGCAAAGTCCCTGACGGACCTAACCAAGAAAAGGATGCCTCGCATGGTTGAGTGGACCCCGCCACGTGAAACTGCTTTCCGCCGGCTGCAGGATGCCTTGATGCGATCACCAGTACTCCCTACCGCAGATTACACCGGACAATTTTTGGTTCACATGGACGCTTCGACCTACGAACTGGGGGCTTTCCTCAGCCAGGTCAATCAGCCAGGGGAGGAGCATCCTATTGCTTACTTGAGCAGTAAATTGGTCAACCGGAAAGTAGCCTATGCAGCCATCGAGAAAGAGTGCTTGGCGGTAGTGTGGACCCTCAAAAAGCCTATTTATATGGACATCCTTTTACGGTGGTCATAGACCTCAACCCGCTGTGCTGGCTTCACTGAGTAGCTGGAGACAATGGGAGTGTGCTGCGGTGGAGTCTTTCGCTCCAGGCACAGGACTTTGTAATTAAACACAGACAGGGAAGTGCCAACCAGAACGCCGATGGGCTGTCCCGACAAGAGGACTGGAGATCAGCACGCTCATCAGGGGCAATCCGGGAAGATTACCCATCTTCGCTTAGTCGTATGGGGGAGTGGTTGTGAAGATCCCTTGGGACTGTCTGTTCTCTGGCCAGGAAACTCTTTAATTGTGTGGTGTTGTGGAAAATCATACTCACATACCACTTCTTATTACTCTGAAACTCAGGCATGACACCAAGAAAAACAGAGTCTTTCTGGTAATTTTCTTCTTATTAGAGTCTATTTAGAAAAGATCAGTATCAAAACCCAACATGGCTGCCACTTACTCACTCACTGAACTGCTACTCACTGAAATATAATCAGACACAGCCCTTTATAATTGTTTACATAACAAATTAAATAATCCATCTTTTTCCCCCATCTAGCAGCATGGTATTAACCACTAACAGCCAATTAAATGTTATTTATATATAGTTACATAGTAATTGAGGTTGAAAAAATAATTTTAGCCCATCAAGTTCAACCTTTTAAGATCTCTTCTGATCTGCAGTTATCAGGTATCAATTGAATCCGCTGCCACCACCTCTCTTGGTACAGAATTCCACAGATTAACCACCCTTACTGAGTAGAACACTTTTCTTTCTTTAAGGTGGAATCTTTTTACTTCTAACCTCAAGGGATGTCCTCTTGTCAATTGAAAACCTCTTGGCACAAAAAGCTCCCTTGACAAATCTTTTTACTAACCCTGGATGTATTTATATAAGGTAATCATATCCCCTCTTAGACGCCTCTTTTCTAGAGAAAATAAGTTTAATTTGGTTAGTCTTTCTTCATAACTTAGCTCCTCCATTCCCCTTATTAGTTTTGTTGCCCTCCTCTGTACCTTTTCCAGTTCTAAAATGTCCTTTTTATGAAGTGGTGCCCAAAACTGTCCTCCATATTCCAAATGAGGGTGTACTAGGGATTTGTTCTGTGATAGAATTATATTTGCTTCCCTGGCTTCTATACCCTTCTTAATACGTGCTAATAGTTTATTTGCCTTTGCAGTTTCTGCTTGGCATTGAGCACTGTTACCTAGGTGGTTGTCCACAAGCTCCCAAATCGGTTTCTATATCAGATACCCCTAGATTTGTTTCATTAAGGTTATAAATTGCATGGTTATTTTTCCTTCTCAGATGCATAACTTTACATTTATTCATATTAAATCTCATCTGCCATTTAATTGCCCATTTCTCTCATTTATGCAAATCCCTTTGGAGGGAAAGTACATCATTTTCTGATTTAATTACCTTGCACAACTTTGTGTCATCAGCAAAAATGGAGACACCACACTCCAGTCCTACTTCTAAGCCATTAATATTTTTTTATAAAGGAGAGGACCTAATACTGAGCCCTGAGGAACCCCACATTAGTCCAATCTGAGTATGTTCCATTTACAACAACCCAGCCAAATATCACACTAACTGGAAAGAGTGCTAATTGTATATATATATATATATATATATATATATATATATATACGCAAAAAATGTAAGAATATTTGTATAATTTCCCCAACACTCCCCCCTATGACAATGAAAATTGTCATCAAAAGGAAAGAATACAAATATGACTGGGTATAATCTTAACATAAATTTCACACATATAGCTAAACAATAAAAAGCTAAACTTATTAGGAAGTAGAGGTAAGATATCGAGACTGATATTTAAAGAGACTCTTGGTCTATAAAAATACAGTCAGGTGAGTTTCCTACAACATGGAGATATTAGATCTTATCTCATGGAGTCATTTGCACCTTTTACCTTAATACATTCCTAACAAGATAATTTCAAAAGAATACATAATTATAAATAGAACATCAATATATACATTAGAAAATCGCAAGTTTAATAAACCGATATGATCCGTGGAATAATATAAAAAGTCTTTCAATAATAGAATCCATAGCATAAAGTTCACAGTCCAGATATTAAAGTATTTTGAATGAAAGCTTTACAATTTGATTATAAAGCAGAAGCAAGAAAAGATGGAATCTTGATAGTAAAACAATTGATCCAGGAAAACAAGTGAGCACATGTTTGATAAAATGTATATAACACGGAAAGAGTCAAATGGGGTGGATGAAAACATCCACATATGCTGTTATATGTTATCAAGACATATTTCAGATTGCGGTGCCATAGATATAAAAGTCAAGATATGTAAAATAAAGTACAATGGTTAATGCAGAGAAAATGGCCTTGCTTAATTCTTCAACCAATTACAAATAACTAGGCCATAGAACCAATTTTCCTTTATACTTAGTGTCTTATGAGGCATTTAGACAATAAATGTAATTAAAAAAACAATAAAGTTTTCAATGATATGACTAATAACCCAGAGTGTATGCAAGATAACTTTGTCTTTCCTAATTACTATTCCCTATCAGATTTTAGTACGTACTAGATCCTAACAAGTTGATAGAAGAGTGTGAAAAAATGTTAGGAGCCTAAGAACAGTAAAAATTAAGACAGGTATAGAAAATGTAGAAAAAATAGGAAAATGATAACATATGCTCAGACAAACTTCTTACAAGCCTAGTCTTACACATCACACTTAGGTAGGTTCTTCTTTGCCCATAAGGTAAATGACAAACAGGTGGATCACTTTCTTTTGGATGGTAAGATTCTCTGGTCAAAGCAATAGGCCATCATGTGCAGATCTTCATGCAGAAGAGAAGATATATATGTATTAGCGTATGGTAATGTCAATGAGCAAGAGTTTGAATATGTCCTTTATGGGGATGGGGCTGGATTTTAGGCATGATTCTCGTATTCCTCTTCTTCTATGTCCTTAGACAAGCTTGCAGCATAGAATTGCAAAGTTTCATATAGGTATTCTGTTTAGATGATGGTCATGTCAATCCATTTCTGTATCAGTCCCGTTGCGCAGGGAACCACAAGTAACCAAAATGGCAAACATGACACAGATTGAAGTCATCACAGAGAAGGCTATGACTTTACATCTTTCAAACCACAACTGAAGCCAGCTAGTGAATGGGTTTTCCATCTCTGAATTTTATGCTAGTTCATTTGACAGGGTGGTCAATCCCTCCAGGGCTTTGGTAACTGTCCCTTCAGGTGCGGTATTATTAGGGATGAAGGTGCTGCAGGCAGTGACAAACATTTTATAAATACCTCCTTCTTTTGCTAGAAGCATGTCAAGGGCCAAGCGGTATTTCCACGTCATCAGACTTATTTTATCTAGTTGTTCAGTCAAGCCTTGTATCGCATCTGTTGTATAGTCACAAATCTTTGTTGATTATAGTAGATATAATTTATCCAGTCAACATTCTTATTTATTGTCACCCACCAGGTGAACATGGATTCAAATCCTGCTGCATTTAAGTTCTGGCCTTGATTTCATCTGGTAGTGCACGGGGTACTCCAATGGAGTCAGTGTAGACTCTGTTATAAAAGCTGTTACTTGCGGTGGATCTCTTAAATCGGATCAAGGCCTCTATTGTACTTAGTTATGCTCATTCTTGTTTTTACATCTGGGCAATGCCCACTTGGCTACTGGTGGTAGTCTTAATCTACATGGCGGGTAATTCACAGGGCCAAGTCTCAAACTGAACATTTATTTTTCATCTCTAGAGTGCACATGTATTTATCTGACCATTTCACACTTTACTCATTTTCTCGTCAGGGTACGATTGTACAAAAGTCAATCTGTGCTGTTCCTGTCTGACCTTCAGTAAAGGTTAGGTTAGTGGCTTCAGGTATCCATTTCACCTCTGAAGCTATCTCTTGACCAAATGATGGCTCATAATTTTTTCATCTTTCTGGTTAGCCTTTGTGGATTTATCCCTTAATCTGTTTTATGTATTCTCCCAGATCATGGTAGGTATTACTATAATGTCTTTCTCATCCCCCACCATCCTGGACTTCTGAAGGGGTGTCACAGTCTGGGGATCCCTTCCTGGCCCCTCTAATCTGTCTGAACACGGCAGAATCTTCACTGGGTTTGAGACGAGTAACCCTATTGGTTTCACTCCCCTTTGTAGCCAGACTTTGTGTAGCATACAGGTGCGGGGTTACTCAGGTTAGCGGTTAGGTTCCCAAAAAAGTGCTGATAGAGGGACCCTCTTGCAGTGCGTCAGATGCATCCAGGATTTCTTTTCTGCAATTTTTTTTACAGCTGTCGGGGTAGTCAACAAAACTTGGTAAGGACCTTTTCACCTGGCATCCATCCAGTTTTTCCTTTTGATGATTTTAACAGGTATTCATTTTCCTGGTTTTATCAGTGTAGGTAGTTCATGGTGTCCCTATATAAGGAGTCTCTTAGTCAGCAAACTCTGTATCTGTTTCTTCATCTGTTATTATCTGTTGTCATCAGGATAGATACTTGGTAGATACTTTCTCTCACCATATATCAGGGCACGCTTGTTTTGTCTGTCTCAACATGCACATACTCGCTGTCATCTTCTTCTGGGGTAGGCAAGTGTGACAAAAATCCAAACATACAAGATCTAACATACATGAAACCTACATACATCTTTTAACTAGACATCCTCTCACATCATATACACCTATCCTAAAATGTCCCTAACTGTAACATAAATTTAACATATGCATAACTCTATAATAAACAAGGGGTGGTATAAACTACAATTAATTAAGTGATAATGTAAATGATGCAAAGCTAATAAACATATTAAGTACTTGTAAAATATATAATGCACCATTATTTTGTACTCCTGTTAAAGCAGCAACAAATTATCATTAGGACAGTTTCAATACTACTAATTATGTCTCTATAAGTGATAAGACATTACTTGATTTATCTTGCAACAGTTTGTATATGTAAAAGGAAATCTTTTAGAAACGTGCATCGGGTTCTACACCACAACGCTAACCTATGACGTCATTTGTAGGTGCATAGGTGACACGTGGGCTGCTAGGAGCCTTGGTGTTCACTCATACAGGCCCACTACCTAGTTTATTTAATATAGTGACCTTATCCCCTATACTCAGCAATTTCACTATATTTATTATTCAATATTAGGGATAGGGTCATATTTGCTGAGGCTCCTTCTGATGAGTGGTTGAAGTGGTTATAATTATTCAAGTTCTTTCTAAGCTTATACCATTATCCATCATTTTTTTCTTAGATCCTTATATTTGCACATTTAGCACTAGCACTTTGTTATATCAAACATTTTCTTTGATATACCTCAGCAATTGACACTTTACTACTTTTTCCATTATACAGTATGTGATTTAATACAATAAATACAATTATTATTATTAGTACTTGGCACTTTTGTCACTTAGTGCAATATATATAGGTATATTGCCACTCATTCTATTTTGTTTTCAGGCACTATTACACTACATTACATATACTTTTTGGACTTATAGGATCTAATATTACAAGGATTTATAATTATATGGTAGCTTTGAAGTCTTTTCTACTTCCCAATACTCTTTTCATGACGTCAGAGTTCCAGGATTTTAAACCAGTTATTTTAATCTTATTATTAACTGTTTAGTTTTAATATTTGTTTTGCCTCTATATTGTTGATGAGGCATAGGGTGTGCAGTATCATATAAAAGGATACATTTTTTCTCTTTGAGTCTTACACATTTTTTATCCTTAGTAGCACCCCTTTTCTCCCAGGATTTTGTTATACCTTGAGCCACCTAATTTTGCTGCTTCTTTATGCATAACTCTATAATAAACAAGGGATGGGATAAACTAAAATTTATTAAGTGATAATGTAAATCATGCAAAGCTAATAAACATATTAAGTACTTGTAAAATATATAATGCACCATTATTTTGTACTCCTGTTAAGGAAGCAGCAACAAATTATCATTAGGACAGTTTTAATACTACCAATTATGTCTCTATAAGTGATAAAACATTACTTGATTTATCTAGCAACAGTTTGTATATGTAAAATGAAATTGCTAATTTTATTACTGTCAATATACATTTACTAATAAAGCTCTAAAACATAACACAAATAAAATAAAACTAAATTGTTATTATATGGTTGCTTAACCAGATAAGATATCATACACTGATTTCTAGTCATATGTGCACATTTCAATATCTACCTGTGAAATAACCAGAATAGAGATCTTTACTGAATTTAATATCATTTGCATGGTATAAAAAATAAAGATATTAAAAAACAAATATTAATCTGAAATTGATTCGATTTGAGATGATATATTCGCTATAAGCAATTTTATTATACTGTCGGACAGATATAATGGACACTCTTTGCACAAAAATGCAATGATATCATGCAAAAACCCACAGGAGAAATACAGGCTGCTCTGGGAAAAAGACGGTGTGGTTGTTTTAAGGAGCACAAACAATTGTACAGATATGTTTTTCCTGATCCATTGGGGCCATCTAGATAGAAATAACGGTCTTTGACCATTTCATGATCTGTAGCATTTGTGATGGCATTAAATGCTTGTAATTGTAAAGTATTTAAAGTTGCCAGTTTTTCTTCGTTTTTTTGTTTTTGAAGCTCAGTGTCATAATCATCAAAGTTGATGTCATCTATAAGTCCTGGATCAAGCAAATTAAAACTTGCACAATTTAATCCATGAGCAAGAAATATTTCCTGAAATTCTGTTAAAGTTTTTAACAGTGCTATTTCAAAAAGTCTTCGGACATATTTAATTTAAATGTTTCCCACAAAGTAAATGCATCCGGTACATTGCAAAAGATGCAAATGAACGTAAATTGTTCTCTCATTTGCTTTTTTGACATAGTGCTGCTTCTTCCAGACACCTCGCCCATTCAGTATCATCTGCTATGAAGTTTTGATGTCTTGCAGCTAATAGGAAAGTCTCATAAACTATGTCATTCACTGTGCGTAAATGTTCAAAACTTTGTGCACCGGGAACATGTAAAAGAAGTAATCTTAAACTGAAACGTTCAATGTCTCTTGGACTAACGGTATAAATTTGTGGTATAATTTTATGCGTATCTCTTTTTCGTTGTTGCCATAGACCATTTACAAATACACAGTGATATGGAATCTCAATGTATAAAAATTGTCTGGCCTGCGTGTCCTGGCAATTTAATTGAAACCATGCAGTAAGTGTTGTATATCTGTGTTCACTTTGAGCTAAGGCAGTTCTTTCATTGTCTGCAGTAAAGGAAACAAACTGACTTTGTGGCAAATGTACAGCTAATTGATACACAGCATGTGACCGATCATGCATCTCAAATTTCAGAATCCGCCACATTGCTTCCAGAGCACTGACATAACGAGCATCTAAATAATTAAAAAGTTTGTCATGTAAAATTGGATTTTCCTTTTAGTTTGCTGCACCAGTTGCTGCATCATATCCTTTGTATATATATTTATACACACATTTATGTGTGAATTGTACTTCATGAGCAAATGTGGATTGTATGGAACGACATATCTATTATCAACCTTCAGTTCACGGATAATGGCTGTTTGTCCTTGTCTTCTTTTATACAAAGGGTATCCATCACAATTAGCATAAGTTTGAATTTGAAATTGTTTTGGAAATTGTTTGGTAATTTTTTTATTTTCCATACATGGTGAATTTGGATTCATATCTCAACATGGCCCATGAATCATTCTGTGTGTCACAATCTCAAATAGTTTGGAATATTTTTCTGGATCTGGCAATTCAGCAGTAATGACTGAATCCACTATCTCTGCAGTATTCAACTTATCTTTTTCAGGCATAATTAAAAGTATGTGTGCATGATGCAGTCCTCTTTTTTAAAATTCAATGGTATAAACAAAAGCCACACATTTTCCAAATAACTGTGCTTTAGTTATATCATGTATTAATGAATTGAGTTTGATTTTGAATACTCTTGCCACTAAATCTGGTCGGTCAGAAGTAGTTTGTCCCAGATTCAAATTTTCCTTGATCTCTGGCCATTGTGGATTATATGTGAATGTAATGAATAAATCTGGTTTTCCAAATTTCGTGACAATAGCTATGGCATCATTATATCTTTCTCGCATATTGCAAGGAGATCCTTGGAAAGAGGATGGCAAAATTATTGCTCTTCCAGCTGGAATGTCTCTGTTGGTAGCCAATTCAGCGACATAATCCATCAATCCACAATACTGTTTGAAGCTTATTTTGTTGAAAATTTATAAAATTTAGATTATTTGCTTCGACTTGTAAATAGGAATCAATAATCCATTCTTGTGCAAGTTTGGCCCCACATAAAATAGGATTAAAAGAATCCCGAATAGCAGTTTGTGCCACTTTATATTCCAGCATAGAAATATTGCATATAACACAAACTTTACTATTGGGATAACTTTGCAATTGTAATTTTGGTTCCCATCCAGGTTCACCATTTGGAAAGAAAATGGGATATGTCATTGGATCTAAATTACAACTTAATATATTTATGTTTATAAATGGTTGTTCTTCATTGCGTGGATATATTCTAATATCCCGCTGAAAAGGTGGTTCACCATCTTCATTTTTAAAGACCATGGCAACCTCAGTTACTGTTGGTAAATTATAGCATCTTTGATCAGTGTTGCAATCTCTTTTTAACACCATATATACTCATGGTATTGTCAATTGATGTCTTTGAGCATGTTGCTGTTGTTCTTTCTCAACCTGTGCTAATTGTTTGTATGCTTGACTTTATGGGTTGTTGGCCAAAGACTATGCGCAAACACTGTTTATTTTCTGGAAGCGTCATTGTAACGGATCTACTGGCACCCCGACCGGGTACCTCCGTTGATGGACGCGTCCTAGTTTGCGTCGAGGCCTACAAGCACCGCACCGGACACCAAAACCACCACAGACTCCAAGGATAGTACATCAGGAACAAGCGTTCAGTAGTTACAGCTCAAGGGAGTATGCAGAAGCATAGCAATCCCCAGTATGATAGCGATCCCCTCAAATAACGAGACGAGGCTACGTTTTGAAGGGTCAAGAGGAACAATGGTGCCCTCTGAAGGGCTACACCCACATAATTATCACAAAAGCCAATTATCTGCATGGTTCAACCCCCACGTCTCCTCCCCTCAGATAACAGGTAACACAATTAAAACAGACACAATTTTAACCACATTCTGGATGTACCCCAAATACAGGGGGTACACCTTTAAGTCCCGCACCATTCAATATCTCTCACCCAGGGGAACAACATATACAAAAATGGCATGAATCAGACCAGGGGTTCAAAAGTTAGTAAAAGTATGTTTTTACACATAACACACAGACATTGCACATATCCCCCACACAATACACATATAGGACAATAGGTGAGTCACACCTCCCTGGCAACTTGGATACAATCAGACATTAATTAGATCATTCTTCTTTGTTCTTATCAGAGAATGAAAACACTTTGCAAAATGCAAGGATCCTTTACAACTTTCTTATCTCTTGAATCTCTGTAACAGGATTATCTATTAGCCTAGGTCTGCAAAAGTCTGGCTAATATTCTGAGCCAATATATTCTGTAGAACATCAACCAACATACATATAGTAGGATCATATTTTAACCATAATAATCATAAAACAGTTTAAAACAGTGATGGGTTCCGCTACAGTCATTCTTTGTTCAACAGCTTCCATTGTATCTAAGACATATAACTGTGCAAATTTCCTTTGCTCTCCTTCTTGTGGGTGTAAATGTGAAGTTCAGTGGTAAATTTGTCCTAGAACTCTAAAACAGTAAGGAACATGTCCTGGGACAATGGTGTCTTCTCCATTATCTGCCATTGTAATCTGTAATTGTAAATACAGGTGTAAGATGTAATGCTTTTCCATATTGTTTGTAGCTGCTCTCATTCCAAAGGTAAATAGCATTAATTAAAGAATGCAAATATTTGAAAATCATTTTTATTTTTTCTCTGCAATAAATGAAACCATTTTTTTTGGTGTTTTATTGGCATGCAATTGATATATATATATATCTTTTTTTGGACTAATTAATTATTAAGTCATTACTAAATGAATATAAGTTACTGAATTCATCAAAAACTGAGATCAATGGTAAACCTAAAAAGTTAATTATATTGTCGTAAAGAAAATCAAACAGAAACAGTTATTATGAAAGTATAGATGTGGTCTAAAATAATGTTCAATTTTCTTAATGATACAAATAATTTAGTTATGATGTCTAATTTAGGTTCTTTAAAAGTTAATTAGTTAAGCATATATATATCTTGCTAATTTTTTTGTTATTGTAATGACAAATTAAATACTAAAAACCTCATTCATTTGAATTTTTTTGTTTTGTTAGCGTAATGAAAAATTAAATACAAACAACCTTATTCATTTGCAGGTTGTTCAAAGCAATAGGGCACTATATAAGCACAAAGCCTTTTTTTTTTTAAACCTTAGTTTTGAATAGATGTTTATTAACTAAAATGTTCTGTAAAAATAATATGCTATGTCGTTAGATAGAGCCCTATTAAATTTAGCAAATTGCAAATGAATGAGTCCCTAAATAAATATAGTTTCATGAATTAATCATTAAGTGCCATCAATCCAAAACCATAAGGGCATGCTTAAATGATATACCTGTGAACTTGCTGTTGTTTGTGTAAAAATCCTTGCAAATTCACGCTCTGTTTTCAGTCAGGTGCAGAGATGAGTAATCTATGAAATAACATGAAAATCATTTATAATCATTGTATTCCATTAATTCTTGATTGAATGAAGTCCATATATTTAAGTACTTAGTAAAATGTAAATTTTTTTAAAGTCTTCCAACTCCATCTTTTTTTTTAATATTATTATTAATTAATAGTTCGAAAAAAAATGTACATAAATGAGCAGTAAGGCAGATATATAAGTGCATGTTAAAAATTGTTATTATTTTTTTTGCAGTCTCAATGTTTTTTTTTTTTTAATGATGACTAATTATTAATGAATTTATTATACGTTAATTAATCAATAACTGTTATCCATGTTACCAACAAAAAATGAAGCCTTTTTTGTTCCATAACTACATAATTAAATGATATACCTGTCAAGGTGATCTTTATGGTGTTCAAAGGCTGCAAATGTCACTGTCTGTGTTGAGTCAGCTGCAGAGACGATGAAACTGTGAAATAAGATTGAAATAATTTGTAATATTTTGCTTCATCCCTATCAGGCAATCAGCAGCTACATAGATATATTGGCATAGATGCAAAACATAAAATCATATTCCTCAATATATTGTTAAATTGAACCTTTTTTTGTAATGATTACTAATTATTAATTAATTAATATACTTTAATGAATCAATAAATGTCATCAATTTGATGATATACCTGTAAAGATGATCCTTATGCTGTTGAAAGGCTGCAAACGTCACTCTCTGTGTTGTGTCAGCTGCAGCGACACTGAAACTGTCAAATAAGAAGGGAAGCATTTGTAATATTTGGATTTTTTTTTATATTACTAATTACAAGTTAATACATTAATGTACATTAATAATCAATTAATCACTGACTAAATGTATTCTAAAGAGCTAAGCATTCATATATTCCTAAACTGAAGGCATTGTAAAATCTCAAATATTTTTTGTTCATAATGATTACTAATAATGAATTAATAAAATAATGTACATTAATAATTAATGAATCAATGTGTAAATGTCTTAGAATTTTTTTTTGCATTAATGTATTAATAAACTTTAAGTTTTTTTCTTAATGATTACTAATTAATAATTAATCAATTAAAGTACATTATTAATTATTCAATTAATTAATATATTACAAACAGCTAAGCATGAAAGTATTGCTAAACTAAATCAAGCATAATTTCTTGTTTGCGCAATTTGTTTAAGTAATCCTTTTTTTTTTTTTTTATTCAATAATTTTTATTAACTCACAAAGACAGGAAAATTACAACAGTGTATATGAAGTGCTGGTACAATTCAAGGAAACATAACTAAAAGCAAATACAAAGTGCACCCGCTATGAAATTAGACCTTAATACTGGTAGCCCTGTTATAATCTTTATTGTGAGCCACACCAACAACAATTTTCCATTTTCCAATAACAAGTAAAAACAAGAAAGGTCAAGAAAAAAGAAAAAAAAAGAACAACAAGAACAACAAACAAGTTTACATTAGTAATAAGTTACAGACTAAAACTAACCTAGAACAGAGCGATAAAATTCAGGTTTAGAATTTCTCCTTTCCAAAAATATCTGCGCCCCAGTATGGGGCAAGGTAGGCTATATCAGAATCCAACAGTGTTGGAGTCCCATGTCCTTCTAAGAGTCCCCATCAGCCCGTACTTGTGAGGTGTATATATCTTGGTAGAATGTTCGGAAGGTGTCCTGGATCTTAGCCTGACTATTTGTGATTGAGCCTGCTCTAGTTTTGATTTGGTTGACCCTTGCTTGCTGGAATCTGGCATTCAGCCTGTTGGCCAAAAAGGGGCCCGGCTTATTTGCCTGAGCGAAAAAAAATTCTGGGTTTTCCTTAAGGCTTTCTCTGTTTGAGCTGACAGGATGTTGTCTAGTTCTCGTCTAATCGCGTCTATCCGCTGACGGCTTAGGTCCGACTGCTGTTGTTAATTTAGTTTTTCTAGGGTGGCTAGTTCCTTCATCAGTAAGCTCTCATTTTCCCTCACTTTTTTTTTATATGCTGAGGCTAGCCTTATAAAGCTGCCCCTTATAAATGCTTTATGCATTACCCAGAACCACCCCGTACCCGTGGAAGGGCTAGAGTTAGTGGAAACAAAGTCCCTCAACTCTCTAGAAATCTGGTCCAGCACACTCGGGATCGAGAAGCCTATAATTGAGCCTCCATGTGTAGGGCATTTTGAAGTTGGGGGCTAGATTCAGGCCTAGTGTGACCTGACTAGGATCTGACCATGGGCAGGGGACTATGTCCGAAGAAGTGGCTAGTAAAGTGGCGTCTATAACAAGAGTGTCTATACATGGACCTATCCACTTCTGGGTCTAGCACTAGGTTAAAGTCCCCCCCTATAATAACTTTGCCTAAGTCCTGAGAGTCCAGCATCTCCAATAGATTTATAATTGTATTGTGGGGGCTACTGTAGGGGCGTAGAGTGACACCAGGGTGAGCATAGTGTTGAGCACGTTGCCCGTGATAATCACAAAGTTATCTTCTTTGTCTATTTTTTTTATGGGAAACTTGAAATGGGAAGTTTTTGTGGATCAGTATCGCTGCGCCTGCCTTCTTAGTTTTTTAACTGTAGGTGTAAAAGATTGGGTAGTCTTTGTGTAAAAACGAGGGGGTCTTACCCTGGGCAAAGGGGGTCTCCTGGAGTAGGAGAACTGCAGGCTTATCCTTCTTATAAGTAATGAAAGCTTTCCTTCGTTTGTTAGGAGAGTTAAAGCCTCTAACGTTGTGGGTAGTGAACGTGTAATGAGGGTTAGCCATGTGGAAGTGCGGAGGTCTTCAGGGACCCCGTGTGTGCTGTTACCCCAGTATATTTAGTGAAGAGCCGGTCGCCAAGGATCTGCGCAGTCCAGGACACCCCCCCTGGAGAGACGGACCTGCCAAACTGGAACACCTGTGGGCGCCCCCGGAAGTGGTGGTGAGGAGAGAGAATTTAGTCAGTACATTGGAAAATATGTCATAAACTCTAGGGGTTAAACCCCCAAACAGAAAATATATTGCCAACAACTTTATCGTAAACAAAATTAACATAACAGTTCTAAACATTAAGTCCCATACGAGCTCTAACAGGCATTGCTGAGGTTACCTCAATTTACTGCTAAATTTGTAATCTAACGAAGTTGAATTTGTAATCTCCCCTAGTAGTCAACCGTGATACTAGTAGATTAGCATTGGGTATTAAACTACGGAGTGTTGGAGATCCTAGGCTTTATGCAAACATGTAACTATACAAGTTATCTCGGCCATTAATTAAACTCTAAACATTGTATTCTACCGTTTATCCTAAAAATGTATAATTACTGCAGTTCCGGGGAGGACAAAAAGAAAAAAGTGCAAACAAACATCCATCAGTCCCAGTTTAAGTGAATCTTGACATGCTTGGGAGGTCAGCTGAGGGATCCGGGCTCAGAGTCAGCTGAGTGTCTCTGGTCGCCCCAGGCTGCTGCGACTTTCCGTTGACCAGATTCTGGCAGGTCTTGCTTTGGGCGCCAGCTCTGGAGTTAAGCCAAGTGGAGACGATTTAGAAGTTTGGCACATTCCTCCAGAGTGTGGGTCAAGTAGACAGTCCCTTGGTGTTGGAATGAGAGAGAGAAAGGGAAGCCCCATCTATATGATATCTTGCACTTAATCAGGATAGCAAGGGCCGGCTTCAATGCTCTGCATTTCTCTAATGTTCGTGGGGAAAGGTCCATGTAAATTTGGAAGGAAGCGCCATCAGGACCTTTGATGTTGGGCAATTTTCTAGTGGCATTCAGGATCAGGTCCCTGTTTTTTTGCCTCAGGAAACAAACAATTATGTCCTTCGGTAACTCCTGATTTCTTGAGGCCCCCAGGGCTCTATGGGCTCGCTCAATTTCCCCGGAGTTGTCAGCCACCTCTGGTAGGATGTTAGAGATCACCACTGTTAAGTATTGTAGCAGGTCAGGGCCCGAGTTTGGGACCCCACGTACCCTGATGTTGTGTCTCCTCGATCTGTTTTCCAGGTCGTCAAGTTTGTCGTCTAGGAGAGAGACTTTCGCCGCCAGAGTGGTGATTTCCGCTCTGTCTTGTTCCTGGGCTTCAAGGATTTTATCAGTGGTCTCCTCCAGGAGGTTGCTTCTCAGGCCCAGCTCAAATAGGTCATCCCTGATCTCTTTAACAAGCTGAGTAAATTGAGCCTGCAGCATTTGCCCTATGATCTCCAGGGATTTGGCTTAGAAATTCATGTCCGGTGATGGGTTGGGATTGTCTCCCTCTACCTCTGGCAGGTCTCTTTGTTCAGGGGAGGGGCTTCGCGGCTGCGAGGGGGGTGCCTCCGGCTTGTGGAAGAGCTCCTGAATGCTCTTAGAAGGCACGCTTTTCTTTGATTTGCCCATTTTCACCAAGTCAGACCCTAGTGGCAAATAATTTGTTTGTCAGCGCAAGCTTGTAAATGAGGTAACGTGGTAGATATAAGCCGCCTCTGGTTTAAATAATTTGAAGTGCGGAGGATAAAGCCTGTGCCAGGGATAGGTAGCAATTGTGAGGCGCCCTCTGCATATGTGGAGTCATGCCTGTCTAGAGCCGCCTGTCTCTAAGCTCCTTGTCCCATAATGTTCATGGGGGTGATAATAGAAGTCAAACACTCACGTGGTTCAGGTCAGCTCTCTACCTCCGGGTTAGCGGTCTGTAAAAATATATTCTGCTGCCTCAGACCTTCAGGCTTGCTAGAGACTAGTGGAGCACATGCCCAATAGAGTATATTTCAATAAGCCATCTTTAGCATCTCTATAGCTGGGCAAGCTGGTTGCCAGGATACGTTTTAAGTCCTCTGCTTTGTTCAAAAGTGTCTCTGGGAGGTGGGTTGGGGTTCAGGCCCTCCAGTTGTTCTGATAGGGATCCTCACTCCTCTGCTCAGTGCTTCTGTAAGTTCAGTATGCCCAGGGTCTGAGGGCTGGCTAATATTCAGGGTGTTTTTCTTCCCCTTTCAGGGTTGCTCAGTTTGTGCCTGGTTCTCTGCACAATTGTTGCCTCCTTGCTAGGCCGCGGAGCCTCCCTGTGCTCCATTTTAGGGCGCTGGCACCGCCCCCTTGCTCTTCTGTTCCCCTAGTGAGAAAATGGCCGCCCTTTTTACGGGAAAGCTCCCCCCAGGGTTGTTTATTTGGGGCCTTCTCGCCTCCTATGCCTCTGGCCTGGTTCTGGGGCCTTGGATCTGTGTTTTGCACGTCGGGCGCCTGGTCGACCCTACTCAGGCGTCTCTTTGGCCTTGCTGGGAGAAGGGGGGCCCCCGGCGACGCCCTGGCTCTCCTGGGGAAGATGGCGGCCTCCCGATCTAGGCTCAGGACTCCCGTCCCGCCAGAGCTCCCGGGCCTCTGGCTGAGCCTTCCTCACCCCCGGGCCCGCTTCTGAGGTAAGCCTGCCCAGTGTGGGGACTGCTGTGGGGTGCTGCAGGGTTTTGTGATGTGGGCCACCCGCCGCCTGCGTGGCTCTCCCACGCGCTCTTGCTTACACCAGCCTCCGCTTCTCCTGGCATCGCCGGGAGCGACAGTCACAGGAGGCAGGATGGTGTAGGCCTCACCTTGTGTCTCCGCTTCCCGGCTCACCTCTCTCGTCAGCCGGTGCCTCACTCGTCCCCCCCTGGGGCACAGGTGTTACTTTTGGGGCGAGGAGGGATGTTTTCTGGCCCTTTTAGGTCCTTTTAGCTGTTTTGAGAGCAGGAGCTGCTCCTCTGCATGTCCTGTCGCTGCCCCTGGTAAGACATGCCCCGTAATCCTTTTTTTTAAATTTATAATTAATTAATTCATTATTTATTAATGATTATTAATATAATTGTAATTTTTTGTATTTAATATTCAGCAATCATTATCCTGAAGAGCTAACAATTTTTTAGATTTTCCTGCAGCAGAAACTGTCCAGTCAGACTGTCATCACCTGAGGAGAAAGTGTCAGTTCTGTGGCAAGTGTGCCCTATATATAGGCTGTGTGCGCGAGACAAAACCGTTGGTTTAGGCAGAAAATCGGCCATTTCACAATGTTAATGTGTAAATGTGTAAGTTAGTACGTCCTTCCTATTTAGTATTTTTCTACCGCGTACGTCGCTGCCTGTGTATTGCGTGGTATGGGGTCGCTTAGTCTCGTTTAAATTTTTTTCCGCCGCCATTTTTTCTCTCGCTTAGGCGATTTTCAAGTGCTGAGTTTACTTAAAATCGACCTAAATTCGCGTTTCACCTCACTTCCAGACGTCCTGGCTGTTCTCCCGTGCTATCTTTTTGTTGTATTTTGTGTTTTATTTTTTGTGTTTTTGTTGCATTTTGGTTTGCATGGTTCAGCCATTAACTTCGTATTTTTCGAAGGTCGTATTTTTTTTTTTTAAGTCCCGCATTCGTCAACTACTTTCAGCCTAAGTCGAAGCCTCATTTTGTAGTGCTTGTAGGCTAAGTCCCGCGCGTTTAAAGGCTTCTTTCTGTCAACTCGACCATGCAGCTCATTTTTGTTCAAGTATCGTCGTATTGTGCTCCTTGAAACAACCACACCATCTTTTTCTAGAGCAGCTGTATTTCTCCTGAGGTTACCTGTGGGGGTTTTCTTTGTATTCCGAACAATTCTTCTGGCAGTTGTGACTGAAATCTTTCTTCGTCTATCTGACCTTGGCTTGGTATCAAGAGATCTTTGAATTTTCCAATTCTTAATAAGTGATTGAACAGTACAAGGCTTTGGATATCTTTTTATATCCTTTTCCATCTTTCTGAAGTTTCGTTACTTTATTATGCAGGTCTTTTGACCGCTATTTTCTGCTCCCCATGGAACAGTATCTAGCCTGCTCAGTGCATCCACATGAGAGCTAACAAACTCATTGACTATTTATACGCAGACAGTAATTGCAATTTAAAAAGCCACAATAACTGCATTTCTCGGAATTCTGAGCAGGAAACAAGTTTTTTAACTTGCTTTAGACATTCAAATGTGAACACAGATGTACTATTTATTTACTGTACTACTGTAAGGTGGAGGCTTCTATCGCTTTTTTGCCCACCATATATTAAATGATTGTTGTGGTGAACTACTTACTCATAAGATCTACAACATAAGCGGAGATCCTGCCCTACGCTGATGATAGCCAGTAAGCTTGAAACAGCTGTACGTGGGTAGGATTCCCAGCTTGTGTATAATCAAACCTTGGCTTTGCAAAAAAGCTGTGTAATGCAGCGGACATCAGCTTAAAGGCAGCCATGTTTAAAATGGTTATGGAGTGAAGCTTTTGTGGAGACATTTGCATGTCTCTGCTCAGCTTCCCAGAGTGCAGTGTAATATCTGTATTTTTGTTTAACTTGTTTTAGACGTTTAAATGTGAACATAAATGCACTATTTATATACTACATAGCTATCTAGTAAACATATACGCCCCTACGACCTCTCCGCACAACTACTTAATCAAACTACTTAACATGCTACATTCCTTAGACACAGGTAAAATAATAATGGGTTGTGACTTAAACTTAGCTTAAGATCCAAGGACACCTTAAGAAACAGATATTCCCAAAAAATTCTAAAAATAAATAACCTACTGGAAAAACACTTTGGTGGATGCATGGAGAGGACATCACCACACAGAAAGGAAATATACTTATTTTTCACCCAGTCACAACTCATACTCCAGAATAGATGCAATACTACTTGACTCAGGGCTGTTTGACTGCTCAAGTAATGCGAAAATGTTGCCCTGTCCTGCAGCAGTGCTCATAAACATAGATCTATGACATCATCACACCCACCTCCCAAGCCCGTTGTCTTGGGGTTCTTCTGAACCCGCCCTGTCTTTCATCCCTCATAGACAATCACTAACTAAATCTTGTCTTCTTCATCTAAAAAACATCTCCAGAATTTGCCACTTTCTTACACAACTAAAATCCTTATACACTCTCTCATCATCTCTTGACTAGACTACTGCAACTCGCTCCTTGTTGGCCTCCCCACCACCCAACTATTTCCACTTCAATCCATTATGAATGCCTCTACTAGACTCATCTTCCGTACACATCGTTCAGTGTCGGCAGCACCTCTCTGTCAATCACTCCACTGGCTTCCCTTAGCCTCCAGAATAAAATTTCAATTCATGACCCTAACTTTCAAAGCCCTCAACAATAGCGCACAACCATACATCTGGTCTCATCTCCAAATACTCCCCCACCCGCCCTCTTCGTTCTGCTAATGACCTTCTTCTTTCCACAACTCTTGTCACCTCCTCTCACTCCTGCCTCCAGGACTTTTCTCGTGCTGCCCCTATTCTCTGGAACTCATTGCCTCGCCCACCAGATTACCCTCCTGCCTCAAAACCTCTCTTAAAACACATCTCTTTAATGAAGCGTATCACCTTCCACGCTAACACGCTTATCACCTCTCTCTCCCTCCTTTTCCTCACACAATACCTTTAGGTTGTAAATCTGCAAGTTTCAATCCCACAGGGTGCTTTATGGAAAGCACTATGGACACTATGGATTTGAGGCTCAAAGACAGGGCCCTCCTTGCCTTGCTATGGTCTAATTTGTATGTATCTTTGTCTTGAACTTATCTTATGTACAGCGCTACGGAATATGTAGGCGTGTCATAAATAAACGATAATAAATAATAAATAATAGTAATCTAGGTCTGAACCTCAAATACTGTATCAATATAGCTGGAGATTAAATGATTCGTTAATAACAAATCCTGAATTTCAAACGCAAATAGAAGCAGACCTAGATTTATACATCTCATGACCAACCAGAAACAAAAATAGGGTGGCTCTGGCTGACAAAGCGTACATAAGAGGGACTCCACTGAGAATAGCATCTACATATAAAATGAATAATCGCCTCAAAGAGATTAAACTCTTAAAATAATTACATATATTAGAGAGACAAAATCAAAATAGCTTCTCAAACTCGCTTAGGCAAAAAATTTAACAAAAATGTGGCTAGAGCTGGATAACATCATGTCAGAAAAAAACAGAGAAAGCCATCAGAAAAACATAGCATAAATTGTTCCTACATGCGAATAAATTATCCCCTATGCAGGCTAGGAAACTAAGGTCCAAGCAAAATCAAAATCAAATTTACCAGATCAGTACACCGGAAGGGCAAATAGCCCATAGGCAAACAAAAATAAAAGACACGTTTCTTAATTATTATCAAAAAAATATTCATCCCAATCAAAGACTAGTAACTTCACAATAAAATAATTTTTAAACAAATACGATATTCCATCCATCTCAAATCAAGACCTGGAAGATATAAATGCTAAAACAACTGACAAAGACATTTTAGGAACCGCAAAATCTTTAAAATAAGGCAAATCCCCTGGGCCAGATGGCTTCTCCAACATTTATTATAAAAGATAAGCCAATATATTTGCTCCATACCTAAATAGATTATATAATTAAATCCTACGAGGGGAACAAATGCCACCTGAATTTAACCAGGCTGAAATGGTGTTCTTCCCTAAACCTGGACGAAACCCATTGGAAGTCAAAAACCTCCATCCAATCTTATTGCTTAATGGAGATATTAAAATACTAGCAAAGTTGATGGCAACTAGATTCTCCAGGTTCTTACCTAAACTGGTTCACAAGGACCAGGTAGGATTTGTGCCGTTCTGACAAGTGGGGGACAATGTTAGAAGGATTACCAACATATACTGCAACATATAGCCAAATCTAAGAATATCCCCTTATGCACAATAGCCTTAGACTTAGAGAAGGCCTTTGATTCGCTGGAATGGTCATATTTGCACAAGGTCTTGGCCAAGATGGGCATAAAGGGTAATTTTATTATTCTACTTAAATCTTATTATAGAAATCCAATAGCTCACCTAAAACTACAAGTCTCAAATAGAGAACATATCTCCATACAAAGAGGGACTAGACACGGGTGCACTCTCTCCCCATTTTTATTCGCATTAGCGATTGAGCCCCTGGCCCAAGCTATTAGGTCCACGACACAAGTAAAGGGAGTCACGTTTGGACTGCAACAATTTAAGTGCTGAATGTTAGCTGATGATATCTTGTGCACATTCGTAGATCCTGTAAACTCCATACCAGCCCTGATGGGCATCTTAGATTCATTTGGAGCGATCTCAGGACTTAGGGTAAATGTAGATAAAACGGAAGCAATAGGATTATTGCTCCACCAACAAGACCTAGACCATCTTAAAAGACAATATGCGTTCTCTTGGCCTAAACACCACATAAAATACCTGGGATTGAACATAACACCTAACTTGTCTGGACTGTACAATGCAAACTATATCCCATTATTTAAGTCCCTTAGAACTGATATTAACAAATGGAGCAAATATCCATTATCATGGACAGGGCGTATAAACACCTTTAAGATTAATATATTACCAAGACTATTATATCTATTCAGATCCTTACCAATACCAATTATTCCCAAGGAGTTAGAGAATTTTCAAAAATATACAACTAGGAAGGGGGCGTGGCCATCTGCAGCAAGGAGAGGTCGCGTTGAGCTAGAGCTCCGCTGCCATTAATGCTAATATTACCGATTTTGGCTAGCAGTGGGTCCCCAGAGACATTAAAACCACCCAGAGGATCCCCCACCTCCATATAAACATTTTTGATACTACATAGGGGTGAGCCGTCCAAATATTTTGAGAAGGAGCGTATGAGGCCTAGCTGGGGCATCAGCCCGATCCAGCTGCCCGGGCTTACACATCAGCCAAAAGTTGCCTCCGTAGTACCCTGCAAGGATCTCACTTCGATCAATGGGAGAACTCAGATTGCAGACAAGGAGAACATAGAGCTTTCCGGAGACGGAGGGCAGAGGCCTAACCAGGGATAAAACAAACGTGGCAGCCACAGACAGACCGGTCTAGTTGAGACCCTGCACACTCCAGTAAGAGACACCAGGGAGCTGCCCATATCAGCCGCAGGACGGAGCAGACCCGGGAACCCACATATAGTGGATGCCGGTGAGGCTGCAAAACACAGAGTGTGGATCTGGGAGGGGAACCCAAGGATTGCCACTAAGCCATCAATGCAAGAAGAAAGTGCGGATCTGGGCCGCATGTAAATAAACTGTTTCATTATACCTTGAACACAGGCCTCTACTTATCTAGTGCTATAAAAACAAACCACGCCCAGTGTGGCACACAGCACATAAAGCTTCTGGTGGCTGCCAGACAACTGAAAACTTCTGCAGCAAGTTACAGCAAAAGTGGCTTTACACCACCAACAGATGTTAAATACTTGACGCAAAAGTACCCAGTTCATAGGGACCAAAGCCGAGTTCTGTAAGACAGTCCCTAGTAATAAGTGACAAGCCTAGTAATAAGAAAAAATACAACATTCCCAGTGTGGTCCACTGCAAATAAAGTGCTACTGCCATCTGGTGGCCATTTGAAAAGAATTGACAGCAAGCTACAGCAAAAGTATTTGTTGCTTCTACTGCTGGACAGTTGACATCTGTCCGTCTAAACAGCTCAGGAGCGGACTGCTACAGACAACCACAGAGCGGAAATAATTTTTAGACAGACACGTCCGCAACCATTTGTCACAACAGGAAGCTACCACTATGCTGGACCAAAACCGTAGCCACTCTTAATATGTAAAGGCCACAAACACCTCCCTGTGTAGGGGCACTTTAATGAGCACAGTGCCAAAGCAAAAAAGTAAAATTGAAACTTTGAATACAAGATTAATGACGGAGATGGCAGGTGTCTCAACCAGGTGCAATAGTAAGGGCAAATAGGCTTACTGAACGCCGAGAAACACTTCACAAGTTTCTCCTCAGACATCTACACCGGCAAAGCCCTTACCTAAATCCACCATGGATTCATCTGCCCCAAGCACAAAAGTGGACATACAAGACTTGAAAGAATTGATATCCTCCTTTAGAACAGAAATCAAAATAGAAATTCAAAAAGTGGTCACGGAGCTATCTATGGAAATAAAGGCAGTAGATTCCAGAGCAGCGATACTGTAAGACAACTATAATGACCTACTCCGTGCACATAATCGGCTAGAGGGAGAAGTGGTTCTATTGAAAGAAGGACAACTTCACCAGCAATCCGTCCAGAAAGACCTAGAAAATAGGTTGAGGAGGCAAAATATCCGCATAAGGAATCTTCCTGAATCAGTGTGGGATCTCAGTCAATACTTAAGAGAGCTCTGCAAACTCCTATTGCCAGACATGAGTGGAGAGCACTTTAAATTGGATAGAATTCATAGAGCGCTTGGTGGCCGTTCCTCCAGTTCTGACCGTCCAAGGGACGTCATTGCACGGTTCCATTATTTTTCCACCAAAGATAAGTTCATGAGAGCAGCCAGAGCTGGAATTCCAGAGGTGAAGGGACATCAACCCAGCATCTTTTCAGACTTATCCTCCACAACATTATTCAAACGGAAAACATTAAAACCCATTTTGGAAGTCATACTAACCCATGGATGGAAATATATATGGGGATTCCCTTTCCGGCTGAATATTTCCAAAGAAGGGAAAACTTATTTTGTCTGGTCTCTGAAGGAGGGACTTGCCTTACTAGCATCCTGGAATATACAACTACCAGACAATGTGAATCCACCTCCTTAACCAGCTCGAAGACAAAGTCGAGACCCGAGAATGCAAACCATTCCAACAACTTGAATGTTGTTCTCTTTGCCTCTCCTTTATTTCCTATAAGACTCACTTCAGACTTTATCCAAGCGAACTGGGTCTTTGCCCCGAGAGTACCTTCCTGAAGTGTTTAAGTATAGCTATTTCAATTTACTTCACTTGCTTATGTATATATATATATATAGGCTTACAAAGTTACTTGTTCCACTCAAGATTATAATAAATGTGCCCATACAGGATTAAATTATATTTTATTAAGTAGGCAAACCATCTCAGTATCCAATGGTTAGGATACTAGGTGGCTCACCATTTAAATTTGAAAGGAAAGCTTATGCTCTCCTCTAAGTAAGTTAAATTACTGTTATTTAAAAAAATAAATAAACTGTAGTTAACACCTTAAGCAAAGTGTACTGGTGACACCAAATTGTATTAGATTAACCTATAGATCTTGCCAATCTATATCAGACTAACTTACAGATATTGTTTAACAGATCTGAGGTATTACTAGAACAGTTAATTATTTTCAACATTGATTGCTTCAAGTGTTTCTGAACCAATTGTTCTGTTTTTATATATATATTTTTTTCTCATCTCCTCTCTTTATTTCTCTTCCCCCCCCCCTCCAGTCTTCTACTCTCAGGCGCCAAATCAACAGCTGCCATATCTTATATAGGGGTCCCTCCTGTTCCAATACTAAAAGAAACAATAGACAACGGATTGCTGCCTCCCCTTTAGCGCTTTTGTCCAGGAGTGGGGTATGTCATGGACATTAAAATAATTTCACACAACATCAAAGGCCTAAATGAACCAATTAAGAGAGGAATAGCCAATAAAGAATATCTTAGACTAGGGGCAGACATAGTTTTGTTATAAGAAACTTACTTAAAAAAAAAAAATCAATACCCAAATATTGGGGTAAAATGTATCCGCAAGCATACCATGCAAAGGCATCACAAAAAAAGAGAGGTGTTTCAATTTGGATTCACCATAGGCTAAATTTCCAACACACTTTCACTCAAAAGGATAAAGATGGTAGATACATAGCAACACAGGGAATCATTAATGACAGACTAGTATCACTGCTCAATATATACGTTCCAAATTTGGATCCATTCATTTTCTTTAAGATAATTTTAAATGTAATCTCCCATTGGCAACAAGCTATCTGGATTATAGGGGTAACATGAACATAGTTTTAGACCCAGTCAAAGATAAATTTGGGCCCTGCGTTCCATCCTTAGTTCCCACGGCTACGAAAACCCTTTTACTCGGCCAGACATAAATCCCACTCACGCATAGATTATATACTATTACAGCAACAAATGGCATCAAACCTATTGGATGCATCAATCCATCCTATTTCATGGTCTGACAATGACCTTGTTAGTAAATCGTTATGTGATTTATTGCCAAAGGACCAATCCCCATCATGGTCGTTAAATCCGGCCCTCCTTAACGATCCAGTAGCCAAAGAAAAAATAAATCAAGCACTAGTAGATTATTTCACACTGAATAGCGGTGGTCAGGTAGATGGGATGGTGGTTGTGGCAGCACATAAGGCAGTAATATGAGGGGTCTGTATCCAACTAGGATCAGTTGCAAAAAAATCAGATCAATATCAGATAGATAAAATGAAGAAGAAAATGTCAGACCTCCATACATTTTTCCCTACACAGCACTTGTCATGGCTCAATTGGCGCCCATCTCAGACTTGGACTGATGTCTGCCACAGGCTGTTGCCAGTGGAGATGATAACTGGGGTTTTGAGCGCACAGAGCCACTGGTATAGTGCTTTAATGGTATATTGTTGTGATTGTTGTCTAGGGGGAGAAGCAGGGTTCCCATCACCATCAATAAAAGTTATTAATGCATGAGAGGAATTGATTGAAAACCCTACCCCACTCCCACTTCCTATGAGGGCAGTAGGCAGTTTTATGTTGGGTGCGCTTTCGAGCTTTTACGTGACCAGACTGACAGTGTGTGGAATACTATATGTGACGATGTCTTACAGTGGGGAGTAATTCTAATGCACACATTGCCACATATATCTTGTCAGGGAGATCTGGCCCCAAAGGCTAATCTCTTGTGTACACACACTTAAGGGATAATGAACAATGGGATCCCCACAGCCACAGAGGCACCATCTCCCCAGGGGGCTTCTCAGTTCTTAGCAGAGGACCCAGGAGAGAGTCAGGACTTGCTTCCCCTCTGGTGGTCAGAAGCTAAATGACTCTGTTAGCCACACCTAGTAGGCGGACCTGGGAGGGGACTCATGATTCCCAGGACATGACCCTATGTGATTAGCCAGAGGCCATTAGGGGCTGACCTCAGGTAGCCCCTCCCCCTACTATGTTGAAAAGTTCTTAAATACTGTGTGTTTCCAAAATAAAGTTGTTCTTAATTTTCATACTTTGACTAAGCATGTATTATTGACCCAGAGGCATATGCTTGTAGAGGAGCTTGTTCTGACTCCCTACCAAGGTGCTCCCAGGTACACTACCATAGCAGCTGGGACTTATGCCTTTGCATCAACAAAGACTGTCCATAGGTCTAGAGTCACCCAAACTTAGGTCTAAACCTACTGGGAATAAGAGTACTAGGATACTCTAGATCCCATCATCATAGTAGGTTGTGACGATTGGTGGCAGTTGTTGGAGGCTCTACAGAAAGACCAAGAATGGAGCAGCAATACGAGAAATGGTCCTCAGCGGAGCTAAGGGAGCCGATGAAGCAGAAAGGAATCCCTAGGAGTAAGGGAGACCAACGAGCGGTGATGATTGCAGCCCTGAGAAATGATGCGGAGCAGGGGGAAGCAGAGGAGTTGGGTAAGGGACCACCAAGGGTTCCAAGACCCCAACCAGAGCAAGACATCACCAAAGAGGCAACAAGGAGGTATGAAGAAGCCAGACACTTATACCCCAGTGAGATGACCGCACAAGAGGTGGGCAACTTACTGGACCAGCATTACCAGAGAATCTGGCAGGAGCGCACTGGGGAGCGGGATCAAGCTCAGCAAAGGCTTGGTTGCCGCACAGAGGAATTGCCAGTACGGGTTAAGATGGCATACCAGAACTTTAAGAAGTTCCAGGATGGTATGGACAATATGGATGAATTCCTTTAGTAATTTGAGCAGCAATGTGGGGTCCAAGATAAGAGAATGGGCCAAATTGCTGCTAAACACGTTAACAGGAAGGGCCAGTGCGGCATGTGGAGCCCTTCCACGGGAACAAGCCCAGGATTACAAATATTTGTGCACAGTGTTTCTGAGCAGATATACTGTGATGCCTGAGACATTTTTGGATAGATTCAGGGCCACCACCAAAGGACCCGCAGACACTCATGTGGAAGTTATGCCCAGGTTAAGGCGAGCTTGTACCCAGTGGTAGTCTACACAAGGAGCAATCACAGCCGAACAGATATTGGAAGTGGTACTGATGGAACAATACCTGAACACTTGCTCCTCAGAAGTCAGTGACTGGTTGCAAGATCAAAAACCGACCACTGCAGACCAAGCAGCTGCGCTGGCAGATCGGTTTATCAGCACCAGGGCCAAAAGAGTGTCCCAAGGAACAAAACCTAGCCTGAATACGGGTAGGGGCCCCAGAGAGGTGGTGCCAGCACGATCAGCTCCTGAGATGCATAATGGGCCCTGGGCACGGCCAGTAAAAACATCTGACCACAGGGGTACCAAGTCCCAGCCTGCTCCCAGGACACAATGGGGGACCAAACCAATGAACTCCGAATGCTACAACTGCAACCAACGAGGTCACTTTGCTAAGGATTGTCCTCAGGCACCCAAAAACTCTAGAGGACCTCCCCCCCGCCATGTACATTATTTGGGGGAGTGGACTGAGGGGCCAGCGAGCTCCAACGCAGCTCTTTGGGAGCCAGAAGCAGAGGGAGGATATCGAGGGGTCTATACTGTAAGGAACCTGCAGAAGCTGTCTGGAGAACAACATAGGCAAGCCGTGTGGCTACAAGGACGCCAAGCTACTGGCTACCATGACTCTGGATCAGCAGTCACAGTAGTCCTACCCAAATGGGTACGCCCTACAGATTCTATCTGAAAGGAAATGTGGGTGATGGTAGCAGGAGGAGAACAGTTAACCATCCCCATGGCTCGCGTTAATTTGGACTGGGGCATGGGGAACCAAAGCAAGGAAGTGGGATTCATGGATGGGCTCCCCGCGGATGTATTACTGGGCAGTAATTTAGGCCATATGACGAGCCAATATGTACAGCCCATTACCAGAGCTCAAGCCAAGAGCAACCACCCTGGAGAGGCATACCAGGAGCAGAGGGGATACCCAAGACCTGAGGTAAGTCCATTGCTGGCTAATATGTTAAGTTTAGGATGGGCTAAGGGAGAGGAGATCAGGGCAGTTCTGCAGAAAGGCTGGTTTAAGGGACAGGGCAGCACAAGGCAAAGGAGTGGATGACCTATACAGCGTTATCTGGGATAAGGGGTTGTTATATAGGGTCACGGTACCTATAAATAATGAGGTAGGCAGAGAACCCAGGAAACAATTAGTGGTTCTCCAGCTATATAGGGGCAAGGTGCTACAAATAGCACATGAAATACCCCTGGGAGGGCACTTAGGGGAGAAGAAAACCCAGAGTAGAGTGAAAGAGATATTTTCCTGTCCAGGGTTGGATAAGGATGTAAAGGAGTTTTGGCATTCTTGTGATGCCTGCCAAAGGAACAGGCCTCTCAAGAAGACCAGCAGGGCCAAGTTATAGTCCCTCCCAGTAATGGAAGAACCCTTCCAGAGGGTAGCTGTGGACATCATTGGGCCCCTAGCTAGAGCCAGTAGAACGGGGAAGCAGTATATTCTTACCCTGGTAAATTATGTAGGTACCCTGAGGCAGCAGCCTTGTCCAGTATAACAGCTCCAAAGGTAGCAGACGCCTTGGTGACTATATTCACCAGAACAGGGTTTCCCCATGAGATTCTGTCCGATCAAGGGCCACAATTTATGGGCAAGGTCACAGAACAGCTATGGGCCACGTGTGGCGTTAAGCATATTACCTCTTCCCCCTACCATCCCCAGACTAATGGTCTCTGTGAGCGGGTCAATGGGACTCTTAAACATATGATACACACTTTTACAGACCAGGAACCAGACTGGGAATGGTTGTTGCCATGTTTGCTGTTCGCCTATAGAGAGGTACCCCAGGAGTCTACAGGGCACTCCCCCTTTGAACTCCTGTATGGGAGACATGTGAGAGGACCCATAAGCATAATTAGGGAAACGTGGGAAGGGGAGTATAGGCAGCAACCCATACCAGTGGCCACCTATGTGCTAGCTTTCAGAGCGAACATGGCCAGACTAACTGGAATAGTCAGCCAAAACATGAGGAAAGCCCAGCAGAGGGATCAGAAATACTACAAGGCAGGGACAAGTGACAGAATTCTGGAGGTGGGTACGAAGGTGCTTATGCTGGAACCTCACCCCCAGAATAAATTACAGTCCCAGTGGGTAGGGCCTTACACAATCAGCCAGAAAGTGGGGAACAAGGCCTATGTAGTAATGATAGACCCGGATCGGGCCATCACCAGAGTTGCCCATATCAACAGACTTAAGGTGTACATTCAGAGAGCAGCTTACCGCCTAGCTATTTGTAGGGCCACTGAGGACGACCCAGAGGAGGGACAGATCCCAGATATGCTAAACAAAGCAGACCAGGATACAGTAGGAGAAAGTATCCAGCAGACCCTGGGATTAGACGCAGAGCAGAAAGAGCAGCTGTCCCACAGCTTAAAACCCTTCCACTCCCTGTTCACCACCAAGCCAGGGTGTACCCTCTTAGCTGTCCACCCAGTAGTAACCGGGGAATGTGCCCCCTTTAAAGCAACCTCCCTACAGGGTACCGGAGGCAGTTAGAACCAATATTCAGGCAGAATTACGCACTATGCGACAGTTGGGAGTGATAGAAGAATCCAGTAGTCCCTGGGCATCTCCAGTAGTATTTGTGCCCAAAAAAGATGGAACCACTCGTTTTTGCGTGGATTACTGTAGTCTGAACGATAAAACCAAAGCAGATGCCTACCCTGTTCCACGCATGGACAAGTTGTTGGACCGGCTAGGTACCGCCAAATATTTAACCACTTTAGATCTCTCTAAAGGATATTGGCAGATCCCTTTAGAAGAGACTGCAAAGGAGAAGTCTGCCTTTATCACCCCCGTTGGACTCTTCCAGTTTAAAGTAATGCCATTTGGGATGAAAAATGCTCCTTCTACCTTCCAGAGACTAGTGGACACATTGTTGCTAGGGCACCAAGAGTATGCCCAGGCCTACCTCGATGATATAGCCATTTTTAGCCAGACTTGGGCGGACCATATAAGGCACATTAGCCAAATTATGCAGGCAATTCACCATGCTAAGTTGACCATAAGACCTGACAAATGCCAATGGGCTAGAGCAGAAGTGCAATACCTAGGTCATTGGGTGGGGAATGGGAAGTTAAGACCCGAACCCGCCAAGGTAGAGGGAATAGCAGCTTGGCCCACTCCTAAAACTAAAAAGCAGGTGATGGCTTTCCTAGGTACTACTGGGTATTACCGAAAATGTATCCCCGATTTCAGCAGCACACCTGACGGATCTCACCAAGAAGAAACTATCCAGGGAAGTGAATTGGACTTCTGTGTGCCAGTCGGCTTTCCAAACATTGAAGGATGCTCTGACCTGCTCCCCAGTCCTGGCTGCCCCAGACTATAACCGCCCTTTCGTGGTACAGACTGATGCCTCCATGTATGGCATAGGGGCAGTATTGAGTCAGCCAGACAACCAGGGAGTTGAGCACCCAGTGGCCTACATTAGTAGGAAACTACTGCAACAAGAAACAGCCTATGCAACTATAGAAAAGGAATGTTTAGCAGTAGTCTGGGCTCTACGCAAACTACAGCACTACCTGTACGGAAGACAGTTCACAGTCACCACAGACCATAACCCTCTTTGTTGGTTATCTAAAGTGGCTGGAGAGAATGGCCGACTACTGAGGTGGAGTTTAGCCCTACAAACTTTTACTTTCACCGTACAACACCGCAAAGGGAAATTCCACCAGAACGCAGATGGATTGTCGCGCCAACTAGAGCCCTGACTGTCAGTCCAGATAGGCATCCTGGAGTACAGGATGCCTACATCTGTACTTGGGGGGGTAATTGTCATGGCTCAATTGGCGCCCATCTCAGACTTGGACTGATGTCTGCCACAGGCTGTTGCCAGTGGAGATGATAACTGGGGTTTGAGCGCACAGAGCCACTGGTATAGTGCTATAATGGTATATTGTTGTGATTGTTGTCTAGGGAGAGGAGCAGGGTTCCCATCACCATCAATAAAAGTTATTAATGCATGAGAGGGATTGATGTGGAAACCCTACCCCACTCCCATATCCTATGAGGGCAGTAGGTGGTTTTATGTTGGGTGCGCTTTCGCCAGACTGACAGTGTGTGGAATACTATATGTGACGATGTCTTACAGTGGGGAGTAATTCTAATGCACACATTGCCACATACATATTGTCAGGGAGATCTGGCCCCAAAGGCTAATCCCTTGTGTACACACACTTAAGGGATAATGAACAATGGGATCCCCACAGCCACAGAGGCACCATCTCCCCAGGGGGCTTCTCAGTTCTTAGCAGAGGACCCAGGAGAGAGTCAGGACGTGCTTCCCCTCTGGTGGTCAGAAGCCAAATGACTCTGTTAGCCACACCTAGTGGGCGGACCTGGGAGGGGACTCATGATTCCCAGGACATGACCACATGTGATTGGCTAGAGCCCATTAGGGGCTGACCTCAGGTAGCCCCTCCCCCTACTATGTTGAAAAGTTCTTAAATACTGTGTGTTTCCAAAATAAAGTTGTTCTTAATTTTCATACTACTGGGAATAAGAGTACTAGGATTCTCTAGATCCCATCATCATAGTAGGTTGTGACAGCACTCACCTCAAATTTACGAGGAGATACTTAGGTGCAAACATGACTTGAATGTGATTCTGAGAAAGAAAATGGTGACTATCCTGCAGCGTACACAATCTAAATTCCTTAGGCACTCCAATAAGCCAGCCACAATGCTGGCAATGAGACTTCAACAGCAGAGGGCAAATTAATGTATTCCTGAATTATTAATTAAACAAAACAATATCATATACCAAACAGATCAAAATGCAAAGACTTTTCAACAATTTTACACTGAATTATACTTAACTCTCGCCCATTCCTGGACGCAAAGTCATAAATCCCATATTAATGATTTTTTGCGTCTTTTGAATTCCCTCGATTCGATCCAGCTGATAGGGACTTGCTAATATCCCCGATTTCGGCAGAAGAAATTAGAATAGCAATCAATGCTACTAAATCCCACAAGGCCCCTGGTCTGGATGGTTTCACCAACTACTACTACAAGAAATACATGGAGACTCTTTTACCCCATCTTCAAAATCTATTCAATGATTTTCTTTCAGGAAAAAAACATGAAAAGGGAATTTCTGGAAGCAAAAATCATTGTGTTGCATAAATAAAATAAAGATCCTATACAGTGTAGTAGTTACAGGCCTATATCTCTAATCAACAACTATATTAAATTGTACTCCAAGATCCTAGCTAATAGACTGGCATCTTTACTGCCGTCTGTGATTCATTCGGACCAGGAAGGCTTCATAACAAGCAGGGAAGCACCTGATAATACCAGGAGAATATTAACCATTATGGACCTAGCCTCTAATAAAAAGTTGCCCCCAATGCTATTATCTCTAGATGCCAAGAAGGCATTCAATAGAATTGATTGGGCGTATATGAAAGAAGTCCTACTTCGATTTGGCTTAAGCGAAAGCTTTCTAAATGGCATTATGAAATTGTACTAATCTCCGAGAACATATATCTCCTACCAGGGATCACAATAATTTAATATAGCTAGAGGTACAAGACAGGGATGCCCACTATCTCCCTTACTATTCACACTGTGTCTTAAACCTTGGCGATATCGCTAAGGGAATCTCCAGATACAAACTCAGCCTCTTTGCGGATGATATCTTACTTACCATTACAGATCAGTTAAATAGCTTACCATGTTTGTTTCAAATACTGAATAAAGTTGGCCAAATATCTGGTTTCAAAATAAATACAAATAAAAGTGAGGCACTTAACATTTCTTTACCCAAACAGCTTGAAAGTCTGATTGTCAGAAAACTTTTCTTTTAAATGTTCCCTGAACCATATCTAATATTTGGGAATTCAAATCCCCAGAAATTAATCTATAAGGTGAATTATCCCAATACCTTTAAATAAATTGAAAAATAACTCCATACAGTGCCTTGCAAAAGTATTCACCCCCTTGGCATTTTTTGTGTTTTGTTGCCTCACAACCTGGAATTAACATGGATTGTTTGAGGATTTGCATCATTTAATTTAAAGAACATGCCACAACTTGGAAGATGTTTTTTTTTTATTGTGAAGCAAACAACAAATAGGACAAAATAACAGAAAAAGTCCATGTGCAAAACTATTCACCCCCCTAAAGTCAATACTTTGTAGAGCCACCTTTTGTGGCAATCACAGCTCCAAGTCGCTTTAGATAAGTCTCTAAGAGCTTGCCAAATCTTACCACTGGGATTGTTGCCCATTCCTCCTTGCAAAACTGCTCCAGCTCCTTCAAGTTTGATGGTTTGCACTTGTGAACAGCAATCTTTGACCACAGATTTTCTATTGGATTGAGGTCTGGGCTGTGACTCGGCCATTCCAACACATTTACATGTTTCCCCTTAAACCACTCAAGTGTTGGTTTAGCCATGTGTCTGGGGTCATTGTCCTGCTGGAAGGTGAACCTCCGTCCTAGCCTCAAATCACACACAGAGCGTACACCATCCGATTACCTGCAATTATTACCATTGTGTGTGAGTCACTCCATCACATTGTGGAAGCAGATTAATAAAAGAATCAGATTGTTAGAGAATGGTTCATGACTATCACCACTATGGTTACCCTATAAGGACACATCAATTAATAAAAAAATCCCTATTAGGTTGGTGGGTTAGGAACCGGATTATAATTGTAGCTGATGTACTCTTGGACTGCCAACATTGGTACCCGTTGGAATTTATTAGATGTTATCAACTTCCACATAAAGAATGGCTTAACTTGATGTTGATTAACACCATAATAGGTAAAATTACCAAAGACAATAAGTTAGCGAGTAAAACTCCCTTTGAGCAATGTTGCTTGCATAATCCAAGGGGTAAAAAAAAATATAACAACGCTTTACAACTACTTAAATGATAAGACCACAACCAACAAATTGCCCTACAGATCAGCATGGGAAGATGAACTTAATATGGCCCTAGACTTTTAAAACACATATGGTCTGCAACTTACAATACATTAGAGACATTATGGGACATAAGTATTCCTCAAAAACCAGAGGAGGCGCTATTAGGGTTACCGATTTCAGGGTTACCAAAAACAGCCCAGTTTTTATCAGATCAGATATTTCTAGCCGAGTTTTGATTGCTAAACATCGGAAACAAACTATTCCACCAAATGAATTTAATTCACCAATTTAATTCACTCAATGAGTATCTTATCTGCGGAAATTGATACGGCATACAGAAGATGGGCCTCATGTTGGGATCCTAAGAGCCGACAGGTCAGGTTGGTAAGAGCCTATTTCCTCGCCTCCCAATTTCTTTTTTTCTTTATTTTCCTTTCTGTTTCCCTCGCCCTCTTTTTTCTGTTTCTCTGTTCTTCCCTCTGTTTTATTTTTCTTCTTTGGATATTATTATATGCCATATTGGATACACTTGGGTGGACATAGATAACTCAAATATAATGCAAAAAATAACTAAGAAAGGATTGAAGAACAATGTTTATGACAATTCATACCATGTCAATGGAATATGTTTTATATTTGTGTTTACTGTTTTGTTTTTGTTTTCAAAGTTTACCCTAAGATGTTATAATTTTCTTTTCTCACAATAAAAATTATTTACAAAAAAATAAATAAATTAAACAATAAATAAATAAATAAATAAATAAATATATATATATATATATATATATATATATATATATATATATATATATATATAAAACTAGATTTATATAGAATAATAAAAGCAAAGATAGCCCATACACACATATTCAGAAATAAAATGATATCATAATGCGGCCCAGATCGAATTCATACCCAGGCAAACTCCAGTGAACAACACTGCCACCACTACATATAAAGCTAGGCCTAATGAATCATACTGCCTCCAATACATATAAAGCTAGGCCTAATGAATCATACTGCCACCACTACATATACAGCTAGGTCTGATTAAACATACTGCCTCCAATACATATAAAGCTAGGCCTGATGAGACATACTGCCACCACTACATATAAAGCAAGGCCTGATGAATCATACTGCCACCACTACATATAAAGCTAGGCCTGATGACTCATACTGCCACCACTACAAATAAAGCTAGGCCTGATGAATCATACTGCCTCCACTACATATAAAGCCAGGCCTGATGGATCATACTGCCACCACTACATATAACGCTAGGCCTGATGAATCATACTGCCTCCAATACATATAAAGCTAGGCCTGATGAATCATACTGCCGCCACTACATATAAAGCAAGGCCTGATGAATCATACTGCCACCACTACATATAAAGCTAGGCCTGATGAGTCATACTGCCCCCACTACATATAAAGCTAGGCCTGATGGATCATACTGCCACCACTACATATAAAGCTAGGCCTGATGAATCATACTGCCACCACTACAAATAAAGCTAGGCCTGATGAATCATACTGCCTCCACTACATATAAAGCCAGGCCTGATGGATCATACTGCCACCACTACATATAAAGCTAGGCCTGATGAATCATACTGCCACCACTACATATAAAGCTAGGCATGATGAATCAAACTGCCACCACTACAGATAAAGCTAGGCCAGATGACTCATACTGCCACCGCTACAGATAAAGCAAGGCCTGATGAATCATACTGCCACCACTACATATAAAGCTAGGCCTGATGAATCACACTGCCACCACTACATATAAAGCTAGGCCTAAAGAATCATTCTGCCACCGCTACATATAAAGCTAGGCCAGATGAATCATACTGCCGCCACTACATATAAAGCAAGGCCTGATGAATCATACTGCCACCACTACATATAAGGCTAGGCCTGATAAATCATACTGCCACCGCTACAGATAAAACTAGGCCTGATGAATCATACTGCCACCACTACATATAAAGCTAGGCCTGATGAATCATACTGCCGCCACTACATATAAAGCAAGGCCTGATGAATCATACTGCCACCACTACATATAAAGCTAGGCCTGATAAATCATACTGCCACCGCTACAGATAAAACCAGGCCTGATGAATCATACTGCCTCCACTACATATAAAACTAGGCCTGATGAATCATACTGCCACCGCTACAGATAAAACTAGGCCTGATGAATCATACTGCCTCCACTACATATAAAGCTAGGCCTGATGAATCACATACTGCCTCCACTATATATAAAGCTAGGCCTGATTAAACATATTGCCAACAATACATATAAAGCTAAGCCTAATGAATCATACTGCCTCCACTATATATAAAGCTAGGCCTAATGAATCATACTGCCTGCATTACATATAAAGCTAGGCCTGATGAATCATACAAGCACCACTACATATAAAGCTAGGCCTGAGGAATCATACTGCCTGCATTACATATAAAGCTAGGCCTGATGAATCATACAACCACCACTACATATAAAGCTAGGCCTGAGGAATCATACTGCCCCCACTACATATAATGCTAGACCTGATGAGTCATACTGCCACCACTACATATAAAGCTAGGCCTGATGAATCATACTGCCACCACTACATATAATGCTAGACCTGATGAGTCATACTGCCACCACTACATATAAAGCTAGGCCTGATGAATCACACTGCCACCACTACATATAAAGCTAGGCCTGATGAATCATACTGCCACCACTACATATAAAGCTAGGTCTGATGAATCATACTGCCACCTCCACATATAAAGCTAGGCCTGATGAATCATACTGCCACCACTACATATAAAGCTAGGCCTGATGAATCATACTGCCACCACTACAGATAAAGCTAGGCCTAATGAATCATACTGCCCCCACTACATATAAAGCTAGGCCTGATGAACCATACTGCCCTCACTACATATAAAGCTAGGCCTGATGAACCATACTGCCACCACTACATATAAAGCTAGGCCTGATGAATCATACTGCCACCACTACATATAAAGCTAGACCTGATGAATCATACTGCCTCCACTACATATAAAGCTAGACCTGATGAACCATACTGCCACCACTACATATAAAGCCAGGCCTTATGAATCATACTGCCACCACTACATATAAAGCTAGGCCTGATGAATCATACTGCCTCCACTATATAGAAAGCTAGGCCTGATGAACCATACTGCCTCCACTACATATAAAGCTAGACCTGATGAACCATACTGCCACCACTACATATAAAGCTAGGCCTGATGAACCATACTGCCACCACTACATATAAAGCTAGGCCTGATGAATCATACTGCCACCACTACATATAAAGCTAGACCTGATGAATCATACTGCCACCACTACATATACAGCTAGGCCTGATGAATCATACTGCCACCACTACATATAAAGCTAGGCCTGATGAATCATACTGCCACCACTACATATAAAGCTAGGCCTGATGAATCATACTGCCATACTGCCACCAATACATATAAAGCTAAGCCTGATGAATCATACTGCCACCACTACATATTCAGCTAGGCCTGATAAATCATACTGCCACCACTACATATTCAGCTAGGCCTGATGAATCATACTGCCACCACTACATATTCAGCTAGGCCTGATGAATCATACTGCCACCACTATATATACAGCTAGGCCTGATGAATCCTACTGCCACCACTACATATAAAGCTATGCCTGATGAATCCTACTGCCACCACTACATATAAAGCTAGGCCTAATGAATCATACTGCCACCACTACATATTCAGCTAGGCCTGATGAATCATACTGCCACCACTACATATAAAGCCAGGCCTTATGAATCATACTGCCACCACTACATATACAGCTAGGCCTGATGAATCATACTGCCACCACTACATATAAAGCTAGGCCTGATGAATCATACTGCCACCACTACATATAAAGCTAGGCAAGATGAATCATACTGCCACCACTACATATAAAGCTAGGCCTGATGAATCATACTGCCACCACTACATATAAAGCTAGGCCTGATGGATCATACTGCCACCACTACATATAAAACTAGGCCTGATGAATCATACTGCCACCACTACATATAAAGCCAGGCATGATGAATCATACTGCCACCACTACATATAAAGCTAGGCCTGGTGAATCACACTGCCACCACTACATATAAAGCTAGGCCTGGTGGATCATACTTCCATCACTACATATAAAGCTAGGCCTGATGAATCATACGGCCACCACTACATATAAAGCTAGGCCTGATGAATCATACTGCCACTGCTACATATAAAGCTAGGCCTGATGAATCATACTGCCACCACTACATATAAAGCTAGGCCTGAAGAATCATACTGCCACCAGTACATATAAAGCTAGACCTGATGGATCATATACTGCCACCACTACATATAAAGCTAGGCCTGATGAATCATACTGCCACCACTACATATAAAGCTAGGCCTGATGAATCACACTGCCACCACTACATATAAAGCTAGGCCTGATGAATCATACTGCCACCAGTACATATAAAGCTAGACCTGATGGATCATATACTGCCACCACTACATATAAAGCTAGGCCTGATGAATCATACTGCCACCAGTACATATAAAGCTAGACCTGATGAATCATACTGCCATCACTACATATAAAGCTAGGCCTGATGAATCATACTGCCACCACTACATATAAAGCTAGGCCTGATGAATCATACTGCCACCACTACATATAAAACTAGGCCTGATGAATCATACTGCCACCACTACATATAAAGCTAGGCCTGGTGAATCACACTGCCACCACTACATATAAAGCTAGGCCTGGTGGATCATACTTCCATCACTACATATAAAGCTAGGCCTGATGAATCATACGGCCACCACTACATATAAAGCTAGGCCTGATGAATCATACTGCCACCACTACATGTAAAGCTAGGCCTGATGAATCATACTGCCACCACTACATATAAAGCTAGGCCTGAAGAATCATACTGCCACCGCTACATATAAAGCTAGGCCTGAAGAATCATACTGCCACCGCTACATATAAAGCTAGGCCTGATGAATCATACTGCCACCACTACATATAAAGTTAGGCCTGATGAATCATACTGCCACCACTACACATAAAGCTAGGCCTGATAAAACACACTGCCACCGCTACATATAAAGCTAGGCCTGATGAATCATACTGCCACCACTACACATAAAGCTAGGCCTGATAAAACACACTGCCACCACTACATATAATGCTAGGCCTGATGAATCATACTGCCACCGCTACATATAAAGCTAGGCCTGACAAATCATACTGCCACCACTACATATAAAGCTAGGCCTGATGAATCATACTGCCACCTCTACATATAAAGTTAGGCCTGATGAATCATACTGCCACCACTACATATAAAGCTAGGCCTGATGAGTCATACTGCCACCACTACATATAAAGCTAGGCCTTATGAATCATACTGCCACCACTACATATAAAGCTAGACCTGATGAATCATATACTGCTACCACTACATATAAAGCTAGGCCTGATGAATCATACTGCCACCACTACATATAAAGCTAGGCCTGATGAGTCATACTGCCACCACTACATATAAAGCTAGGCCTTATGAATCATACTGCCACCACCACTACATATAAAGCTAGGCCTAATGAATCATACTGCCATACTGCCACCACTACATATAAAGCTAGGCCTGATGAATCATACTGCCACCAGTACATATAAAGCTAGGCCTGATGAATCATACTGCCACCACTACATATAAAGCTAGGCCTGATGAATCATACTGCCACCAGTACATATAAAGCTAGACCTGATGAATCATACTGCCATCACTACATATAAAGCTAGGCCTGATGAATCATACTGCCACCACTACATATAAAGCTAGGCCTGATGAATCATACTGCCACCAGTACATATAAAGCTAGACCTGATGGATCATATACTGCCACCACTACATATAAAGCTAGGCCTGATGAATCATACTGCCACCAGTACATATAAAGCTAGACCTGATGAGTCATACTGCCACCACTACATATAAAGCCAGGCCTGATGAATCATACTGCCACCACTACATATAAAGCCAGGCCTGATGAATCACACTGCCACCACTACATATAAAGCTAGGCCTGATGAATCATACTGCCACCAGTACATATAAAGCTAGACCTGATGGATCATATACTGCCACCACTACATATAAAGCTAGGCCTGATGAATCATACTGCCACCAGTACATATAAAGCTAGACCTGATGAATCATACTGCCATCACTACATATAAAGCCAGGCGTGATGAATCACACTGCCACCACTACATATAAAGCTAGGCCTGATGAATCATACTGCCACCACTACATATAAAGCTAGGCCTGATGACTCATACTGCCACCACTACATATAAAGCTAGGCCTGAGGAATCATACTGCCACCACTACATATAAAGCTAGGCCTGATGACTCATACTGCCACCACTACATATAAAGCAAGGCCTGATGAGTCATACTGCCACCACTACATATAAAGCTAGGCCTGGTGAATCATACTGCCACCACTACATATAAAGCTAGGCCTGAGGAATCATACTGCCACCACTACATATAAAGCTAGGCCTGATGAGTCATACTGCCACCACTACATATAAAGCTAGGCCTGATGAGTCATACTGCCACCACTACATATAAAGCTTGGCCTGATGAATCATACTGCCACCTCTACATATAAAGCTAGGCCTGATGAGTCATACTGCCACCACTACATATAAAGCTAGGCCTGGTGAATCATACTGCCACCACTACATATAAAGCTAGGCCTGATGAGTCATACTGCCACCACTACATATAAAGCTAGGCCTGGTGAATCATACTGCCACCACTACATATAAAGCTAGGCCTGATGAATCATACTGCCACCACTACATATAAATCAAGGCCTGATGAGTCATACTGCCACCACTACATATAAAGCTAGGCCTGGTGAATCATACTGCCACCACTACATATAAAGCTAGACCTGATGAATCACACTGCCACCACTACATATAAAGCTAGGCCTGATGAGTCATACTGCCACCACTACATATAATGCAGGCCTGATGAGTCATACTGCCACCACTACATATAAAGCTAGGCCTGATGAATCATACTGCCACCACTATATATAAAGCTAGGCCTGATGAGTCATACTGCCACCACTACATATAATGCAGGCCTGATGAGTCATACTGCCACCACTACATATAAAGCTAGGCCTGATGAATCATACTGCCCCCACTATATATAAAGCTAGGCCTGATGAGTCATACTGCCACCACTACATATACAGCTAGGCCTGATGAATCATACTGCCACCACTACATATAAAGCTAGGCCTGAGGAATCACACTGCCACCACTACATATAAAGCTAGGCCTGATGAGTCATACTGCCACCACTACATATAAAGCTAGACCTGATTAATAAATTGTTAAAGGCTTTGAATAAAGACGGTTCGTGCAGTGAATACTTAGAGCATAAATCACTTGGACTTACCATGGAAACTGTCGCCAGGAACTTGAATTTTCGATGGTCCACAGACCAGACAACTTATAAATGACCCACATTTCATAGCATGAATAATATTGAATCATTTGCCTTGTTATTTGTTCTTGCTGGAAAACACTTTCTTGGTGACAAGAAGGCAGACTACACAGCATTAGTAGAGGAGATGCTTTTCATTTCAACACTTAGATGGCTTTCCTGAGAACGTTGGTGACTTAAGCGAAGAGCAAGATTTCACAAAGTCATAAAAACAATGGAAGCCAGAAACCAAGGAAGATGGGATGCACACGGTGGCTATTGGTGGGATCTTATGCTGGATTGTCCTGGCAGTTCCCACTCTCGGAAGTCTAACAAAAAGTAGAGGTGATAGGGGAAAATTGGAGCCATTGTTTGGAATCCGCAGGTCAAATATAGTTTTTGAGATACAGACATATGCCATAAACCACTTTACGGTCCAGTCCTTGGACACACAAGAAGCTCCTTTTGTAGGACTTCTGATAATACCCAGGAAAAGGTCGAACGTTTTTTTATTTTATTTTTGACTAGCGAATTGCCCGTCAAAAAATGACGTGCATGAAATTGTAAGGCAGGGAATGCTGTTCAAGACATAATGGAAACCGTTTTTTACCCTGAGGACCTTTGGCGCTCATTGCGAGCCTCTGGGTTGTTGTCTTTTTTTTTATCAGAGGCGCTTTTGCTCTCTGCTGATCTGCTTTTTGCGCTCATTGCAAGGCTGCCCCCTGGTGTAGTTTGTGTGCTATGAGCAGTGTTGGCGCTCGATGTGAGGCGCGCAGTGAATGGCTTTTGTGTTTATTGCGATAGTGTTTTTTTTTTTTTTTTTTGTGTATGTAGTTTTAAATGCTAATGAAACCATTAATAAATGAATAAATGAATATACTTTACCTATTTGTAAGTAATATATGCAGGAAGCATTGTGCTGAAGAGCTGACAATCTGTATTGATGTTCCTGCAGCATACAATGTGTGTTTGCAGTGTTGTGGAGCTGAGGTGTAAGTGTCAGCAATGTGCGCAGTGTGTAGTGTAAATAGGCTGCGTGCGCGAGGGGAAGCCGTTAGTGTAGCGGTGTACTTCCGCATTGTGCAAGTTAGTGATAGTGTAAAATGGCGGCGAATGTGTATGCGGTAAGCGGGTGTGGATGATTTAGCGTCCTTGTTAAAAGTGTTTCTTGTACCTCGTACTGGTTTTTGTAAAATCCGTATGTGCTTGGTGGTGTTTTGCGGCTTTAGGGTCCTGTAGCCTCGTTTTCGTTTTTTTCGCCGGCCATTTTTTCTCTCACTTTGGGGATTTTCGGGTGTGTAAACTCAGTAATTTTTACTTAAATTGAGGCGTAACTTCACTTGCAGAGGTCCTGGGTGCCGCCCCTTGCTGTGGGTAAGCTTTTTATGTCATTTTTCTGTGTATTTTTTTTTTATGTTTTCAGCTGCGCAAGGTTCGGCCATTAAGGTTCTATTACGGAATATGTTGGCGCATTATAAATAAACGATAATAGTTTTTGCTCGTATTTTGTTGTGTAAGTCCGTATTTACTCATTGCACGTTTTGTGTTTTTGTTCCAAGTCCCGCTACTGTGTGCGTTTGTAACCGCTTGTGAGGCAGCGTAGAGACTCCACCTCTGCAAATGCGCCCGTCACTTCGCGAGGGTCCGCATTTGTGGCCTGCAATGAGCCTTCGCCTTCGGCTCATTGCAGCCGACATTGGAGCCTCCACCTTCTGCAAATGCGGCCCCTGGCTTGGCGAGGGTCAGCATTTGCGGACCGAACTGCGTCCCTCGCTTTGCGAAGCACATAGTTCTTGCGAGCTCGCAAAGCGTGACGACGATTCGTAGTTTGACAACTATTATATGTGATAGCAGCATTCTGTTGTTCCACATTATTATGACTATCTGTACCTATAGGAAGCTGCTTGCAGTGCCGGTTCATCGTATGCTACCTTCCTGCTTTACAATGATGCACGAGTAATTGGATAAGGAAGCGAGGCCAACATGGCTGCCCACTAGAAGCAAGCAGAGATAATTAGAAATTATGCAAAAATGGATCTTTGTTCTAATAGGGCATTAATTATGCCAGATTTCGCTTACGCTTGTAAAGGAACGAACCTCGCCTCTCACTACAGAGTACCTTTAAGATGTGATGCAAGTCAAGTCACAGGTCAGACAGATCTAGAGGAGTTAAATGAAGATATTGGCAAATTCCCCAGTGGGTAAGGTGTGTTAGACCTCTTCATATAGTATCAGGTCACAGTTATGGCACCAGAGCCAAAAGATGCAGCCACCACTGAGCCAGGAAACATAACAGTGCTAAAGAATTAGCATTTTATACTCATGGGCACAATGTAAGCTCGAAAAAGACAACATGTGAGTATGGAGATTTAATGTTTTACTGTAAAATGTATAAATAACCAGTTTGATGGGGGAGAATCTTGAAGTAAAGTGCTGAGGTGTTGCATGTTGCCATGTGAGCACTGACAGTTGCAAAGTGAACATTAGCCTTCAAGGGCTGGTTGGTTCATGAGCTCAGAGGAATGGGAGCAGAACTTTATGGATACCTAATCCTTCTGCTCTACTTATTGCTGTGTGCTTGAGACATAGCGAGGACACACCATGCATGAAACCATTTACTATTCAGTGCTTAGGGCAGAGTCACTTACTAACTTGCCCAGATCCTGAGGCCAAATCCTTCCAGGGAATCCCTAGCAAAAAATATACAGAAACCTGCAAAGGAGAGGACCTAACCTGTGGGATTCATTCATTGACCGGTCCGGATGGTCCCTCGACTTGACATAACCATTGAAGAGACCATCCCATTTAGATACTCAATGGCAGGAAGTGCACCCGACATTTAGGTTTGTGTCAACACCCTGGAGGACTGGATTCCTGTCTTGTCCCAACTGGTCTTCTACATTTGACCCAGCTCCATCAGAGACATTCAGCCCCACAGTAATGTTCCATGTGTATGTAAACCATAAACAATGAGAACCTCTATTCTGAACCAACTGCAGGGGGGGGGGGGGGGGGGGCGGGAGCTATATTTAATAGACCATATGACCCAGATTGTTTGGGTCCCCCATGTTTTCATTGTAGCAATTTTTTTTCACATTGCATGAAATAAAATGTCAGAAGACAATCGGTAGCATTAGGTGCACATGCTACATCCATCCTGTTGTATAGCCAATAACCACCTATGGATCTGGATCACTCCCAAGGCCACCAGGTCTATTTACTAAAGAAGTGATGGAGAAGCAGCGAAAGTAGAACCTGCTTCTGGTTTCTTTCAGACACCAGAACCTTGTAGATATGAATCCAGAACAAACAGAAGGTTACAGGTCAGTATATATATATACACACTTTTTTTCATTGGTAACGAAGCATCAATGATAGTTATCAGTACAGTTTCTTTTTCTCACCGGATCATGACAGACAAACAGTCAAGAACAGGGTCTATGAGGACGTGGTAGATACAGCAGAGCATCTGATATGGGGGTGCGGGGGGTGGAAGGCTCTTCAGCTAATTGCAGGTGACAAAACGAGCCCTATAATAATATTTCTAATGCTCCAAATGGTTACATTTGAAAACAGCCAAAATAGACTTAGAATCACATAGTTGTCAAACTACGAAAAGGCGTCACGCTTCGCGAGCTCGCAAGAAGTAGGGACGCAAATGCGTAGCCTCGAGAAGAGAGGGGCTGCATTTGCGGAGGTGGAGGCTCTACGGCGCCTCACAAGCAGTTACAAACAGCCACAGAAGCGGGACTTTGAAAAAAACAAAACAAACAAACAAACAAACAAACAAAAAAAAACTATGAACATGCAATGACTAAATAGGGACTTACACAAAAAAATCCGAGCCGCGAGACTTATAAAAAAAAAATACGAAATCGAAAAAATACGATCTTAACAGCGGAACCACGCACAATGGAAAACATAAAAAACCCCACAAAGAAACAGACAAAAATAAAATAAAAACCTTACCCTAACCAAGGGGGGACACCTAGGACGTCTGGGAGTGAGGTTACACCTCAATTTAAGTCCAATTTACCGAGTTTAGACACACGAAAATCACCTAAGTGAGAGAAAAAATGGCCGCCGGAAAAAAACGAAAACAAGGCTACACAACCCCTAAAGCTGCAAAACCCCGCCAAGCACATACGACTTTCACAAAAACACGTACAAGGTACAACATTAGCACAATTAGCAAGGAAGCTAAATCACAATCGCCGCCATTTTACAACACTAACTTACACAATGCGGAAGTACACAGCCACACGAACGGCTTCCCCTCGCGCACGCAGCCTATTTACACTACACACTGCGCACATTGCTGACACTTACACCTCAGCTCCACAACAGTGCAAACCTACATTGGATGCTGCAGGAACATCAAAACAGATTGTCAGCTCTTCAGTATATTGCTTGCCGCATATATTCATTAGGTAAAAGTATATAAATTTATCCTTTCCTAATTAATGATCATGAAAAAATACATACACACAAAAAAACACCACAGTATCCCAATAAATGACAAAGCCCTTCACTGCGCGTCCTACAAGGAGCGCTAACCGTACTCATAGGACACAAACTACACCAGGGGAGAGGTTCACAATAAGCGCAAAAAGGAGATCAGCGCCAACCTTACAATGAGCGCAAAAGACCCTCTGATAACAAAAAATACACCAACCGAGAAGCTTGCAATGAGTGCCGAAGGATCTCAGACGACCAAAGCCCTTACTGCGTGTGGCAAACAGCATCACCGGCCTTACAATTCTATTGCCCCGTCATTTTTGACGGGCAAGTCGCTAGTTAAAATAATAATTATAATAAATGTAATGTTCAGTTAAGGTGTTCACTTGAAAACTGGCAGAAATATTTTAGAATTAAAAAAACTCTTATATTTATACTTTAGATGTCATTCGGCTGCTGTGGAGTTTACCACTTCGGTTTATGATCATTTTCTAGCAGAGATGGGAAAATGAATGCAGAGGAAGCTTCTATGTGTGCATTAGACCCATGCCAGCTAAAACTGCCAGTGCTGGAATGTTTACCAGAGAATGAAGCCGCTCAATAAAGGAAATTAATCGGAAATGTATATTGAGTTTAGAGAAGGAGCCCTGTATAAATGATATATTTATAATAATTTGTTAGGAGCCCGCAGTAAAATTTTTATGTGCATTTGCTCCTTACAGTGCCTTGCAAAAGTATTCACCCCGCGTGACTTTTTACCTATTCTGTTACATTACAGCCTTAAGTTCAATGTTTTGTTAATCTGAATTTTATGTGGCGGATCAGAACACAATAGTCTAAGTTGGTGAAGTAAAATGAGAAAAATATATACATAAAACAATTTTTTAGACATAGAAAACAGAAAATTGGCATGTGCGTATGTATTCACCCCCTTTGTTATGAAGACCATAAAAAGCTCTGGTGCAACCAATTACCTTCAGAAGTAACATAATTAGTGACATGATGTCCACCTGTATGCAATCTAAGTGTCACATGATCTGTGATTACATATACACACCTTTTTTGAAAGGCCCCAGCTGCAACACCTAAGCAAGAGGCACCACTAACCAAACACTGCCATGAAGACCAAGGAACTCTCCAAACAAGTAAGGGACAATGTTGTTGAGAAGTACAAGTCAGGGTTAGGTTATAAAAAAATATCCAAATCTTTGATGATCCCCAGGAGCACCATCAAATATATCATAACCCAATGGAAAGAACATGGCACAGCAGCAAACCTGCCAAGAGACGGCCGCCCACCAAAACTCATGGACCAGGCAAGGAGGGCATTAATCATAGAGGCGGCACAGAGACCAAAGGTAACCCTGGAGGAGCTGCAGAGATCCACAGCAGAGACTGAAGTATCTGTACATAGGACGACAATAAGTCGTACACTCCATAGAGTTGGGCTTTATGGCAGAGTGGCCAGAAGAAAGCCATTACTATCAGCAAAAAACAAAATGGCACGTTCTGAGTTTGTGAAAAGGCACGTGGGAGACTCCCAAAATGTATGGAGGAAGGTGCTCTGGTCTAATGGGACTAAAACTGAACTTTTCAGCCATTAAAGAAAATGCTATGTCTGGCGCAAACCCAACACATCACAACACCCAAAGAGCACCATCCCCACAGTGAAACATGGCGGTGGCAGCATCATGCTGTGGGGATGGGACTGGGAAACTGGTCAGAGTTGAGGGAAAGATGGATGGTGCTAAATACAGGGATATTCAGGAGCAAAACCTGTACCACTCTGTGCGTGATTTGAGGCTAGGACAGAGGTTCACCTTCCAGCAGGACAATGACCCCAAACACACGGCTAAAGCAACACTTGGGGGGTTTAAGGGGAAACATGTAAATGTGTTGGAATGGCCGAGTCACAGCCCAGACCTCAATCCAATAGGAAATCTGTGGTCAGACTTAAAGATTGCTGGTCACAAGCGCAAACCATCCAACTTGAAGGAGCTGGAGCAGTTTTGCAAGGAGGAACGGGCAGAAAAATCCCAGTGGTAAGATGTGGCGAGCTCATAGAGACTTATCCAAAGCGACTTGGAGCTGTGATTGGTGCAAAAGGTGGCGCTGCAAAGTATTGACTTTAGGGGGTGAATAGTTATGCAAATTGACTTTTTCTGTTATTTTGTCCTATTTGTTGTTTGTTTCACAATAAAAAAATTAAAAAAAAAAATTGTGGCATGTTCTGTACATTAAATGATGCAAATCCTCACATAATCCATGTTAATTCCAGGTTGTGAGGCAACAAAACACGTAAAATGCCAAGGGGGTGAATACTTTTGCAAGGCACTGTATGGAGGTATTTGTCAATTTATTTAAAGGTATTGGGATAATTCACCTCAGATTAATTTCTGGGGATTTGAATTCCCAAATATTTGAAATAGTTCAGGGACCATTTAAAAGAAAAGGGGGGTGAATACTTTTGCAAGGCACTGTAACTCTTGGGAATTGTCAAGTCCAGATATATAGAAAAATAGTAAATTAACACTTCAAGCTCATTATTAGGTTGCTCTAATGACCACATAGAAATAATAAGAGCGCCGTGCTCCTGTGTCACAGGAATGGAGACGTGGCCTAAAACTTCTATTAGGACAGTAATAAGCCGGGTGTCATGACATTACGCTGGTTTTCTACTGGTGACCACAGGACTCTGCTCCACCCAAGTTTATTACGGATGTCTCGGTATCTGGCGGCCGCACGCTATAACATCCGGGATGACTTGGGGTGCCAACAAACCTAAATGACCTTAGGGCAAAATTCTCTCCCATGCATGTAAATAGAGAAAGTTTATATATTACCAAAAATCCGTTTTCTGTGGAGGGGGGGGGGGGGGGGAGCTATAATTAATAGACCATATAACCCAGATTGTTTGGGTCCCCCATGTTTTCATTGTAGCAATTTTTTTTCACATTGCATGAAATAAAATGTCAGAAGACAATCGGTAGCATTAGGTGCACATGCTACATCCATCCTGTTGTATAGCCAATAACCACCTATGGATCTGGATCACTCCCAAGGCCACCAGGTCTATTTACTAAAGAAGTGATGGAGAAGCAGCGAAAGTAGAACCTGCTTCTGGTTTCTTTCAGACACCAGAACCTTGTAGATATGAATCCAGAACAAACAGAAGGTTACAGGTCAGTATATATATATACACACTTTTTTTCATTGGTAACGAAGCATCAATGATAGTTATCAGTACAGTTTCTTTTTCTCACCGGATCATGACAGACAAACAGTCTAGAACAGGGTCTATGAGGACGTGGTAGATACAGCAGAGCATCTGATATGGGGGTGCGGGGGGTGGAAGGCTCTTCAGCTAATTGCAGGTGACAAAACGAGCCCTATAATAATATTTCTAATGCTCCAAATGGTTACATTTGAAAACAGCCAAAATAGACTTAGAATCACATAGTTGTCAAACTACGAAACGGCGTCACGCTTCGCGAGCTCGCAAGAAGTAGGGACGCAAATGAGTAGCCTCGAGAAGAGAGGGGCTGCATTTGCGGAGGTGGAGGCTCTACGGCGCCTCACAAGCAGTTACAAACAGCCACAGAAGCGGGACTTTGAAAAAAACAAAACAAACAAACAAACAAACAAACAAACAAACAAAAAAAAACTATGAACATGCAATGACTAAATAGGGACTTACACAAAAAAATCCGAGCCGCGAGACTTATAAAAAAAAATACGAAATCGAAAAAATACGATCTTAACAGCGGAACCACGCACAATGGAAAACATAAAAAACCCCACAAAGAAACAGACAAAAATAAAATAAAAACCTTACCCTAACCAAGGGTGGACACCTAGGACGTCTGGGAGTGAGGTTACACCTCAATTTAAGTCCAATTTACCGAGTTTAGACACACGAAAAACACCTAAGTGAGAGAAAAAATGGCCGCCGGAAAAAAACGAAAACAAGGCTACACAACCCCTAAAGCTGCAAAACCCCGCCAAGCACATACGACTTTCACAAAAACACGTACAAGGTACAAGGTACAACATTAGCACAATTAGCAAGGAAGCTAAATCACAATCGCCGCCATTTTACAACACTAACTTACACAATGCGGAAGTACACAGCCACACGAACGGCTTCCCCTCGCGCACGCAGCCTATTTACACTACACACTGCGCACATTGCTGACACTTACACCTCAGCTCCACAACAGTGCAAACCTACATTGGATGCTGCAGGAACATCAAAACAGATTGTCAGCTCTTCAGTATATTGCTTGCCGCATATATTCATTAGGTAAAAGTATATAAATTTATCCTTTCCTAATTAATGATCATGAAAAAATACATACACACAAAAAAACACCACAGTATCCCAATAAATGACAAAGCCCTTCACTGCGCGTCCTACAAGGAGCGCTAACCGTACTCATAGGACACAAACTACACCAGGGGAGAGGTTCACAATAAGCGCAAAAAGGAGATCAGCGCCAACCTTACAATGAGCGCAAAAGACCCTCTGATAACAAAAAATACACCAACCGAGAAGCTTGCAATGAGTGCCGAAGGATCTCAGACGACCAAAGCCCTTACTGCGTGTGGCAAACAGCATCACCGGCCTTACAATTCTATTGCCCCGTCATTTTTGACGGGCAAGTCGCTAGTTAAAATAATAATTATAATAAATGTAATGTTCAGTTAAGGTGTTCACTTGAAAACAGGCAGAATTATTTTAGAATTAAAAAACCTCTTATATTTATACTTTAGATGTAATTCGGCTGCTGTGGAGTTTACCACTTTGGTTTATGATCATTTTCTAGCAGAGATGGGAAAATGAATGCAGAGGAAGCTTCTATGTGTGCATTAGACCCATGCCAGCTAAAACTGACAGTGCTGGAATGTTTACCAGAGAATGAAGCCGCTCAATAAAGGAAATTAATCGGAAATGTATATTGAGTTTAGAGAAGGAGCCCTGTATAAATGATATATTTATAATAATTTGTTAGGAGCCCGCAGTAAAATTTTTATGTGCATTTGCTCCTTACAGTGCCTTGCAAAAGTATTCACCCCGCGTGACTTTTTACCTATTCGGTTACATTACAGCCTTAAGTTCAATGTTTTGTTAATCTGAATTTTATGTGGCGGATCAGAACACAATAGTCTAAGTTGGTGAAGTAAAATGAGAAAAATATATACATAAAACAATTTTTTAGACATAGAAAACAGAAAATTGGCATGTGCGTATGTATTCACCCCCTTTGTTATGAAGACCATAAAAAGCTCTGGTGCAGAAGTAACATAATTAGTGACATGATGTCCACCTGTATGCAATCTAAGTGTCACATGATCTGTGATTACATATACACACCTTTTTTGAAAGGCCCCAGCTGCAACACCTAAGCAAGAGGCACCACTAACCAAACACTGCCATGAAGACCAAGGAACTCTCCAAACAAGTAAGGGACAATGTTGTTGAGAAGTACAAGTCAGGGTTAGGTTATAAAAAAATATCAAAATCTTTGATGATCCCCAGGAGCACCATCAAATATATCATAACCCAATGGAAAGAACATGGCACAGCAGCAAACCTGCCAAGAGACGGCCGCCCACCAAAACTCATGGACCAGGCAAGGAGGGCATTAATCATAGAGGCGGCACAGAGACCTAAGGTAACCCTGGAGGAGCTGCAGAGATCCACAGCAGAGACTGAAGTATCTGTACATAGGACGACAATAAGTCGTACACTCCATAGAGTTGGGCTTTATGGCAGAGTGGCCAGAAGAAAGCCATTACTATCAGCAAAAAACAAAATGGCACGTTCTGAGTTTGTGAAAAGGCACGTGGGAGACTCCCAAAATGTATGGAGGAAGGTGCTCTGGTCTAATGGGACTAAAACTGAACTTTTCAGCCATTAAAGAAAATGCTATGTCTGGCGCAAACCCAACACATCACAACACCCAAAGAGCACCATCCCCACAGTGAAACATGGCGGTGGCAGCATCATGCTGTGGGGATGGGACTGGGAAACTGGTCAGAGTTGAGGGAAAGATGGATGGTGCTAAATACAGGGATATTCAGGAGCAAAACCTGTACCACTCTGTGCGTGATTTGAGGCTAGGACAGAGGTTCACCTTCCAGCAGGACAATGACCCCAAACACACGGCTAAAGCAACACTTGGGGGGTTTAAGGGGAAACATGTAAATGTGTTGGAATGGCCGAGTCACAGCCCAGACCTCAATCCAATAGGAAATCTGTGGTCAGACTTAAAGATTGCTGGTCACAAGCGCAAACCATCCAACTTGAAGGAGCTGGAGCAGTTTTGCAAGGAGGAACGGGCAGAAAAATCCCAGTGGTAAGATGTGGCGAGCTCATAGAGACTTATCCAAAGCGACTTGGAGCTGTGATTGGTGCAAAAGGTGGCGCTGCAAAGTATTGACTTTAGGGGGTGAATAGTTATGCAAATTGACTTTTTCTGTTATTTTGTCCTATTTGTTGTTTGTTTCACAATAAAAAAATTAAAAAAAAAAATTGTGGCATGTTCTGTACATTAAATGATGCAAATCCTCACATAATCCATGTTAATTCCAGGTTGTGAGGCAACAAAACACGTAAAATGCCAAGGGGGTGAATACTTTTGCAAGGCACTGTATGGAGGTATTTGTCAATTTATTTAAAGGTATTGGGATAATTCACCTCAGATTAATTTCTGGGGATTTGAATTCCCAAATATTTGAAATAGTTCAGGGACCATTTAAAAGAAAAGGGGGGTGAATACTTTTGCAAGGCACTGTAACTCTTGGGAATTGTCAAGTCCAGATATATAGAAAAATAGTAAATTAACACTTCAAGCTCATTATTAGGTTGCTCTAATGACCACATAGAAATAATAAGAGCGCCGTGCTCCTGTGTCACAGGAATGGAGACGTGGCCTAAAACTTCTATTAGGACAGTAATAAGCCGGGTGTCATGACATTACGCTGGTTTTCTACTGGTGACCACAGGACTCTGCTCCACCCAAGTTTATTACGGATGTCTCGGTATCTGGCGGCCGCACGCTATAACATCCGGGATGACTTGGGGTGCCAACAAACCTAAATGACCTTAGGGCAAAATTCTCTCCCATGCATGTAAATAGAGAAAGTTTATATATTACCAAAAATCCGTTTTCTGTGTAAAATAAAAATACCATATATGAAACGAAGACATTTTATATAAACGAGTTTTGATTAAACTTTCATACAAATGAATTGAAAGGAAATGTAAAAGAAAATCTCAGACATCCATAAGGCTCACTGTTATAATACAGCTGGACAGAGAAGAAAATCTCATCGCTTCCCAATTACATTTAGCTACACTATGACATGTCTTGAACTGTCTACAATAAACATCTTGTAAGTAACTGATATTCATGGTTTCCGCTCCTATTAGAGGGTAACACTACATAATAGTGATTATAAAGACACCATGCTTATTTACTAAAAAAGTGGGAATATGAAATTCTAGTTTTTTGAAGGACAATGTAAATATGGACGCTCTTTAAAGGCCCAGTACAGGGGTAGAGCTCTCAGCTTGTGTTATAAGTGAAACTTCAGGGGGAATAAGGTAGCGACAGAGTAGCCACATGGCTACTAATACAAGTGCTTCATCACAACATACACAATAGAAGGTGCCATGGTGGTTTTAATTCTACCCATCAGACCAAATCTGCCAACTTTTAGACATTCTCAAAAGAGCATTTTTTATCCCAATTTTATTTATAGTACTGTAGACAACAGCATAGCGGAGGAGCGGTACAGCGGCCCTTTAAACAAAGTGTGACGTAAAAATAATAAAATATTCCTCGATCGCAAAGCTACTTTATCACGTGACTTGGGAAGGCGCGTCAGGATCATTGAACCTCAGATTATTTTTACTTATAAGGCTCTGGAAAACGGATCAATATTGTTGGTTATTGATTATTGGAGATTGATCATTTCTGCATATCTGCGTCACCCATAACCAAATCATTTAAACTTTTGAAACAACCTGTAAGGGAAATAAATGAAAATAAAAAAGCCTGGTGAGTAAAAAATGCTGGTTTATGTAATATTGATAACTTCCAGTTGCCCACAAGCACATTCCATTACTCCGTATCCAATGGTGGTCTTATTTGACCATGGTGGTATTTGCCATCCAGACATCCATCGCAGATCTCCTTTCTTCCATTTTTTACCAGAATCAATAACCAAACTCCGAATAATCCAAATAGAAAGCAACTGGCGAAGTCAATCCATGGAGTCGTCTTCCCGCCATTAGCCATTGAAGAGCTAAAGTAATCCGAGCAACGTGATAGGTTGTATACAATTCCCAGAATCCTTCCCTGTAGTTTAACACTTTGTGTGATACGTGTGGTGAACAGAGCACAGCAGAAACACACTTATTGGCAGTCACCACTCAGAATAACCAGACGCACAACTGGAGTCGTCTCTATATTTGAAAGTAAATTAAATCATACAATTCACCACCCTCGTTCTAAAAAGGTGAAAAAAATAGGTCAATGGGACACCACCAGCCCACTGTCTCTAAGACCTTTTCAAGGGCCCTCCATCAAACTAGTGGTTTAAACAATCCCCACACTGTCCAATCCTAAAAAGTCAGAGGAGAGAAAGGACCCACAATAAAAAAAAATATATAGGTACTTAAAATCTGAGTTGTGTAGGAAGTCCTGCTGTTACAGGCTTCTTTAATGTACTTTTCAAAACTAATATGCAGGCTTAAAAAAAGGAAAAAAGGAACACCAAAGGGTGACCCACAAAGCACACATTCCTTTTGACGTTTGTATTCATAATCTAAAGGCTTTTTTTTTAATACAACATGCCCAAAGTTCACCGATCTGTCCTGGAGAATGGCCCATTCCAGTCCATGGTGTGCTCCTCTCGACAGGGCGTTGATAAAATGACAACACTACTTTAATACTACGTATCACAGCAGCCAGAATTGGTATTTGTTGCTTTTTTGTGGGTTTTTTTATACACATTTTTTTTTTTTTTCCTTAGATAGAGTTCAAGTAGCACACAACGTTGAACTGCTGAACTCATGCACACAGCTACCAAAATGGAATGTGGGAATACGCTATGCACATTGGGTTAAGAAATGACCGGGAAAATCAAGACCTAAAGGGGGGGTGATATATCAATGCTATTATTCATAAAAACCTTGTTTTAGTAATAAAAAAAATTGCTTTGTTTAAATATGAATATTATAGTCTGCTTCTCATGGTTAGGAAATAAGTCTTTGTTGTTTTTTCGCTTCCGAAAAGCAGATTGCTTGTACTACAACTCCATGTCCTGGGCTTCGTCTTCCGAGAAGTCCGACATTGAGCTTTCAGATGAGCTGTCCCCTGTACGCTCCTCCTGTTCTTTCAGCGCCTCTTCTGTTGCATATTTCTGGATGTATTCTAGAAGAGAGGACAAAACGTTATAGATTCGGCCACATCTTCCATGCAATGAAAAACTAAGTTCACTACAATGGGATACCTACTAACAGGTTGCAAACCCTATAATATGTGCTAAATAAGAGCCCAAATAATGCCTAAAGAACTTAACTCCGATCTGCCCAGTATTACTAAGGCTGAGTGAAGCTGCAATATAACCGGACTATAAAGCATAATACTGTGGAAATTAGACACTTGGAAGCCAAAGGCTGCCTAGTAACTAGAAGCATAGACAGCTTCAATTACTCTCACATTTGTGAATTACTTGGCAGTAAAGTATATAAAGAGTCCCATAAAGCTAAAAACATTTTTTTTAAATGAGCATCCATTGCCTGACACCCGTTTCTCTGTGTGTGTGACTTAATTCCATTGCAGCCTTTGACAAAGTGGCGGCTTTAAATACCCTGCTGGATAATCCGTTAGGAAAAAAGTACTTTATGATCCCCTATGAAAGCCTTACCACGAGCATGGTAGGATCTCCTATGAAAGCCTTACCACGAGTACGGATGGATCTCCTATGAAAGCATTACCACGGGCACGGTAGGATCTCCTATGAAAGCATTACCACGAGCACGGTAGGATCTCCTAGGAAAGCCTTACCACGAGCATGGTAGGATCTCCTATGAAAGCCTTACCACGAGCATGGTAGGATCTCCTATGAAAGCCTTACCACGAGTACGGATGGATCTCCTATGAAAGCCTTACCACGAGTACGGATGGATCTCCTATGAAAGCCTCACCACGAGTACGGATGGATCTCCTATGAAAGCCTCACCACGAGTACGGATGGATCTCCTATGAAAGCCTTACCACGAGTACGGATGGATCTCCTATGAAAGCCTTACCACGAGTACGGATGGATCTCCTATGAAAGCCTTACCACAAGTACGGATGGATCTCCTATGAAAGCCTTACCACGAGTACGGATGGATCTCCTATGAAAGCCTTACCACGAGTACTGTATGATCTTCTAGGAAAGCCTTACTATGTTACCTCTAAGTGGAGCACTCATACAAAAACAGGCTAGTTTAGTAATTGAAATCAGTGCAAAACTATAAGAAAGTTTAGCGTCACCCAGTGAAATGAATTATAACAGATGGACCAATTGGGTCTTATCTGCTTTTAAACTTATGTTTACGTTCTTTACAGCGGTCTTGTCACTGAAATGTATTAAACATTTGAACCAGTTTATTGTACAAAGATAAAAAATATTTCCATGTTCCTTTAAATCTATGTCTGCTTGGAAATCAAGTTAATTAGTTTATTTATGACACTAAAAATGGATAACACAACATATAGCCAGTTGGGGTGACAGAGTCCCTTTAAGGAATGCAAAACCACATTCAAAACGTTGCACAAACTAGTTAGTTATTTTGCTGACCACACAGTCTGTAGTGGTCACTTGGTGTCTGGGCACATAATGGAGTAAATATCAAGATCTCGCTAAGTGGTCAACTCCACATTTTTCGTAAAATATTAAAAATATTTTCTTTATTACTGTAATATTAACACCGGGGCCATTTTAAGCTGTCTATTAACCTGACCCACCCAGATATTACATTTTTTGTTAATGAGAGATCATTGCTATTAATTACTGATTACCCAGCAGCAGGCGCTCTTACCTTTAATTTTCTGTTTGTATTCTTCTGGTCGATGAAGATACATGGCTGCAGCATCACCATTAAGAGGATCTATTGGGTTGGGGTAGGCGAGCAACTGGGGCAGAAAGGACTCAAATATATTGGTGAGATCTAAAGACAAAAGCAGGAAATTGTTGTGTTACAATCAGGGTTTCCATAAAATAAAGACACAATGTCCCAGTTATTCTGCATCAAATACATAAAACACCTAAACCCTATTCCTCCTCGGAGTAGCCATTGCAGTTTAGGTTATTTACAATGTTTTGTAGTACATTAAAGGGACTGGCGCAAAAAAAAAAGAAAGACTTTAAAGTTATTGTGAACAGTATGAAAAAATGGTTATACATTGTATTAGCCATTTTATTCTATAAAAATTGAAAATAAATAAAACATCTACTGGACAGCAATTGACTAAAAGGCAGCTTTGTGAGGTTAAACAATGTAAAGAATAAGGTCGGGGTTATCTAAAAAAAAAAAAAAACACACGAATTTGCTATAACTGAAGGGAAAAGGACAAAAATACACAGAACTGAGCCAGAAATGTCAGTATATATCTAGTCTATATAGTAATTATCACTGAGGATATTATAGGACACGTCAGATCGGCATCCACTATATAATATTGGGACAACTTCACTTGAAAATGGGCAAAATATACATAGAATTAAAAAAAAACTCTTATTCCTTAAAGGGCCATGTACGGTTCCTGGATGTCACTAGGTATATAATATCCCCGGGTATTTATTTACTGTTATGTACTTTATTTCATTAAGAAGGGCCGATCAGATCTGTTTACTGCCTCATATCTTATAAATGGTCCCTGACTAGTTTCTTCCCTCCGTGGGTGCAGTGTCTCAGTAACCAATCAGTGGCAACATTCTGCAACATGCTGCTTGAGATTGGTCACTGACAGGCTAATTTGCAACACTGAACTTCACAGTCTGTTTTCATAGGCTACAGAGGTACAAGTCGAATGACTTTATGTAGAAATAGATCCTATAAGTACGTCTTCATAAAATAAAGTACATAAAAGTAAAGAGATACACAGGATATTCTACACCTAGTAGCACCCAAGAACCTGCAATGTCCCTTTAAGCATTAAATATCATGTCAGTGCAATGTTTTCAGTCTGTAACACTGCAAGTCTGGCTTCCTTCACGGTATAATTGTATTTAATAGTCAATAACACAACATTTAAGATCTAAATATTTTAAAATAATTTAATCAATTACACTAAATGACTTAACAATTTTATCCTATTTTAAACAAAATTTTCAATCGTTAAACTATTTATTGTCCCTTTAAAAAGCTCCCAAATGAAGTAACCAGATAATCTGAATGATTAAACGTGTGATGTGCACTTAAAGGGCCAGTGTAAGCTCTTTTCATGCTAAACCAATTTTGTAGTTCAACATTAAGATAATACATTTGCAAACAGCAGCAAATAAAAAAAATAAAAAAAAACTTAAAGCTATTAATGGCCATTGCTTTACCTTTCCCCACAGCTCATTTTCTGGGCACTACCGAATGTAAGTGAAACATTTCAACTGCAATATTATTGAAGTCTAATCAAAGTTATTTGCAGTTCACTTCCTGTAAGCCATGCTCAGGACAATGAGAGGTGGGGGGAGGTGCAGCAGTTGCCATTAATGGGGTAAACTGTTAGATTATATTCTCTGGTGAAGAACTGCCGCTTTGCCGATACTCGTGTTTTTAATGTTAACAGAACTAAAAAAATATGTTTAAAATGAAGAGTGTGCATACTGGCCCTTTAAGGCGCAAAGGAAACCTGCAGCAGGTACTGGTGCCAATAGCAAAAGTGACTGGCTGCAGCTCACTGCAAACATGCAGCAGGTACTGGAGCCAATAGCAAAAGCGACTGGCTGCAGCTCACTGCAAACATGCAGCCGGTACTCGAGCCAATAACAAAAGCGACAACCTGCAGCTCACTGCAAACATGCAGCAGGTACTGGAGCCAATAGCAAAAGTGACTGGCTGCAGCTCACTGCAAACATGCAGCAGGTACTGGTGCCAATAGCAAAAGCGACTGGCTGCAGCTCACTGCAAACATGCAGCAGGTACTGGAGCCAATAGCAAAAGTGACTGGCTGCAGCTCACTGCAAACATGCAGCAGGTACTGGTGCCAATAGCAAAAGCGACTGGCTGCAGCTCACTGCAAACATGCAGCAGGTACTGGTGCCAATAGCAAAAGCGACTGGCTGCAGCTCACTGCAAACATGCAGCCGGTACTCGAGCCAATAGCAAAAGCGACTGGCTGCAGCTCACTGCAAACATGCAGCCGGTACTCGAGCCAATAACAAAAGCGACAACCTGCAGCTCACTGCAAACATGCAGCAGGTACTGGTGCCAATAGCAAAAGTGACTGGCTGCAGCTCACTGCAAACATGCAGCCGGTACTCGAGCCAATAGCAAAAGCGACTGGCTGCAGCTCACTGCAAACATGCAGCCGGTACTCGAGCCAATAACAAAAGCGACAACCTGCAGCTCACTGCAAACATGCAGCAGGTACTGGTGCCAATAGCAAAAGCGACTGTCTGCAGCTCACTGCAAACATGCAGCAGGTACTGGAGACTATTGTTATTCAAATATTCTCACTAAAGAAGCTGGGTGGATTTTTTGGGTAAAATACATTAAAAAAAATAAATTTCACGCATACAAATATGCATGAACATCACAAACAGGAACATAATAGGCAGGGTGGGATCCGGGAGCTCTGCAACATATAATTTAATGTCTGCAGCCGTCAGGAAGCAGTGTGACCACGTGTGGTCAGGTGACATTACAGCTACTGGTGCTTTGCACCCCGGCCAAGACTGAAATAGATCACAGCGGCAGCAAACACTTCCTCTGACAGGGAAACCCTAGCAGACAAAACAAGATCTCCATGACAATAACACGCCCGGTGATAAGTTACACGGTGACACCACACCAACAAGGAGACATGTGAGACATAGAAACAAGGGATTGGCATCAGAAATCTCACTTTAAAGGAACATGGAAGGTTCCTGGATAATATCACATCACATATATAGTTGTGAGCGTACAAGTTGTTGCTAATGCTGCGGGCTCGCGTAGCGAGTGCCGCGGCTCGCACAGCGAGCCAAGGACCTCGCAAAGCGAGGGCACTGGCCGAGGGTCTCAGTTGCTGGCATAGAGCGCCAAAGGCGCTCCTTGCCAGCAACTGAGGACCCTCGCGAAGCGAGGGCCTCAGTTGCTGGCATGGAGCGCCGTATGCGCTCCATGCCAGCACCTGAGGACCTCGCAAAGCGAGGGCCGCAGTTGCTGGCATGGAGCGCCGAAGGCGCTCCATGCCAGCAACTGCGACCCTCGCAAACTTCACGTCGCAACCCAAACAGCACGACACACACATTACGATACTCGCAAACAACATACGACACACGTTCACACACATTACGGCCTCGCAACACTCGGACGCAACTCGCGAACATTACAAACTGTAAAACACAATACATACACACAGCACATACATAAAAACCTTACCTACACCAAGAGGAGCACCCAGGACCTCAAAAATGCAACTTAGACCTCGATTTTACTCGAAATAAAAGAGTTTAGAGACTAAAAAAAAATCTAAGCAAGAGAAAAAATGGCCGCCGAACAAAACGAAAACGAGGCTACAGCACTCTAAACTCGCAAAACACCACAAGAAACTCGCAAAACACCACAAACGACCTACGGATATTCATACCACACACTGCACACATTCATGACGCTTACACAGCAGCTCCACACCACTAATGCTGCAGCAACATCAACACACATTGCCAGCTCTTCATCACCATGCTTCAAAATAGGTACACTATATTCATTTAGTAATGTATTACATATTTCATTATTAGACACTAAACAGCATTAGCTACCTTACAATTTCATTGCCGTCATTTTTTGACGGGCAATTCGCTAGTATAAAATATATCCCATTGCTTATAAGCACTTAATAAAAAAATAAATAAAAAAAAAGTAGGGACTAACCGGTGCATGGAGCAGTGAGAGATTAAAGCACAGAAAGGCCCCAGAAATAATATTTTCCCACTTATAGTATTTATAGGTAGGTGGAACACATATGTAAACAATTTACGGATGCCACGTAAAGTACAAGAATAACCTAAACACAGGCCAGCAGCCGCTTGGGTGAAAATGCTCCAGATAATATATATATTTCATCTATTAACTGACAATGTAACAAGTGCTTTCAGTTCTGTTATTAGAATAGCAGGTCCTTACACTGGAAGTTATAGTTTATATGTCAGCCTTTCTGATCCACCCCGTCACCTGGAGCAGCGGCCGCCACTCCCCACCCCGTCACCTGGAGCAGCGGCCGCCACTCCCCACCCCGTCACCTGGAGCAGCGGCCGACACTCCCCACCCCGTCACCTGGAGCAGCGGCCGACACTCCCCACCCCGTCACCTGGAGCAGCGGCCGACACACCCCACCCCGTCACCTGGAGCAGCGGCCGACACACCCCACCCCGTCACCTGGAGCAGCGGCCGACACTCCCCACCCCGTCACCTGGAGCAGCGGCCGACACACCCCACCCCGTCACCTGGAGAGCGGCCGACACACCCCACCCCGTCACCTGGAGCAGCGGCCGACACACCCCATCACCTGGAGCAGCGGCCGACACACCCCACCCCGTCACCTGGAGCAGAGGCCGACACACCCCACCCCGTCACCTGGAGCAGAGGCCGACACACCCCACCCCGTCACCTGGAGCAGCGGCCGACACACCCCACCCCGTCACCTGGAGCAGCGGCCGCCACTCCCCACCCAGTCACCTGGAGCAGCGGCCGCCACTCCCCACCCCGTCACCTGGAGCAGCGGCCGACACACCCCACCCCGTCACCTGGAGCAGCGGCCGCCACTCCCCACCCAGTCACCTGGAGCAGCGGCCGACACACCCCACCCCGTCACCTGGAGCAGAGGCCGACACACCCCACCCCGTCACCTGGAGCAGAGGCCGACACACCCCACCCCGTCACCTGGAGCAGCGGCCGCCACTCCCCACCCAGTCACCTGGAGCAGCGGCCGCCACTCCCCACCCAGTCACCTGGAGCAGCGGCCGCCACTCCCCACCCAGTCACCTGGAGCAGCGGCCGCCACTCCCCACCCAGTCACCTGGAGCAGCGGCCGCCACTCCCCACCCAGTCACCTGGAGCAGCGGCCGCCACTCCCCACCCAGTCACCTGGAGCAGCGGCCGCCACTCCCCACCCAGTCACCTGGAGCAGCGGCCGCCACTCCCCACCCAGTCACCTGGAGCAGCGGCCGCCACTCCCCACCCCGTCACCTGGAGCAGCGGCTGCCACCCCACCCCGCCACCTGGAGCAGCGGCTGCCACCCCACCCCGCCACCTGGAGCAGCGGCTGCCACCCCACCCCGCCACCTGGAGCAGCGGCTGCTACCCCACACCAGGACAAGATCACACTCACCGTACAGAGCTGTCCAGGTTTGATTGATGACATCTAGACAGACTGTCCCTGACCTGCAGAGAGAAGCAAATCAGACATTACCCACAACCCTGAGAGAGATCAGCAAAGACTCTTCTGGAATCTAAATCGAGACTAAGACCCCAACAAGTGAACCAAAGGAGGAACAGTAAAAGAATAGAAACTTTTCTTAAAATATATTCTGGGGAGTAAAAGGTAAATAAAACACCCAGCACTGTACATACAATAATGGAACGCATTATCCCCATTCCAGCATGCGCTAAGTAGCAGAGGTTCTACATATATCAAAGATGATACCGGGGAAAAGACATTCCAGGATGGGACTTGTGATTGCATGGGATCTCAACGTAAAGAAGACCCAGCAGGGCAGGGAGACGGCATACATCCAGTGTGAGAATGTTGAACTATGACCCCAAAAAAGGGGTCCCTCCTCTCTGGAAGGCACATTAATAGGTTACCTTCCAGAGAGACCCTTCATACGGTCATAGTTACATTTAATTTTACTAAGAAATCTCAGTCCATTCATACTGGATGATTTAAAGCAATAGTCATGGGGATTTCTTTCTTTGATTTTTTTAAACTTCATGTACTTTTATTTTAACAGCGCCATTGCTCTGTGATAAACGAAATTGTAAAATATTATCCCACATTTTTTTGAAGAAAAAAAATTACATTAAAACGTGGTATGCACTCAGTTCCTTTATGAAATAATCGTTAATCATAAAATATAAATGAGCAATTTTCACAAGACATTGTCCTACCCTGCAAACAGTATTGCCCTTGGGAGGATTTGGATTTGTTACTAAATTAGGGAAACTCCCCTCCTAGGTATACACAAAAACATCATGGAGTACATCTACATGCCAGGACAGGAGATTAATTTTCCAACAGACAGTGCTACCATTGCTGCTAAGGATTCTGGGTAGTGACATGGAAATGAGGCTCAAACATACCATCATCTTAAGTCTCTAGTCCACCTATCAAAACATATTAATCATTTCCATATAAGACGAAAAATTGGATTGGGGTGCAGAGACAGACAGCCACTCCTAAAAAGGACCCGAGTGTGGAGAAGGAGCCTCATTTGCATGTCATTACCCAGAATCTCCTGGCCTGTGTAAGAAATATTCATCTACTCAGGTTTTCCTTACTCTATATACAGACTAGGGTTATCCAATCACTGTCCTACCCACCATGGCATGCTTATCTGACCTATACACAAAGGAGATTTAGATTCAAGCAAGATGGAAGGAGTTAATTACAATTTACAATTTAAACCTAAATTGAGAAATCATATTTATATTGCTTCATAGACATGTAAAGTGATTCTCTGACTCTAAAGTGCACAGGAAAATAAGATATTTTTTTAAAACCCTGATAAACTTTAATGACAAAACGCGTAGGTTGGAGGACTCTAATTTGCATAGCAGAGCTGCCATTATAAAAAAATATGTAAAAGTTTAGGTTTTAGAACATTAGTGGATTAAGAAATGTGTTTAGTCGTGGAAAAAAAGAATAATATTTTGTTTCTTATCCAAAGACATTTTTATATTGTGTGTAAGATATTTTTTTATCTTATCCAAAAGATATACATTTATGTTGATCTTCTATAAAATATTGTTTTGTATGTTTATCTTATCCAAAATACATGTTTATGTGTTTATTTCATGCACTTTTTATCTCTAATAGTTTCACATACCCTCAAGAGGGCTGATAAGCTAACTTGGCTTTGTCTTGTGTTTCACTTTTTTTCCTAATTATCTATTTCTGTGATTATTGGGATTATGATAATTTTCTTTTATAAAGAAATAAGTTTCTTATTGTACGGTCCTGTTAATAGGAGGATATCCATGTTCGGCTCTATGTGTTTATTTCCTACTAAATGATATATAAGACTAGTTGCTCCTTAGTCCTTTGTTCCTTCCTAATGAGGAAATTATCAAAAGTTGGAAATAAATAGGTTAAAAATAATTAAACGTCAATTTTGCAAGGAAGTGACTGCACCTATAAAGGCATAAAAACGATCCATACTTACGCTTCGTCAATATTTGGGTGGAAAATTTTGTTCATGAATCCTGCAAAAAAAAACAAAAAAAACAATAGTAATTAGAACATTATTACAATCTGACAAATCACATGGAGGTTACATTACTGACCTTCAATAGGGTGAGGTCACTCACTGAACTGGTTAACCCTACAAACCGCTTATAAATTACACATGTTAATTCCAAATAAAATGGCGGATTAAATATGTACAGGCTGAGAATACTTAGTAGAAAGACTGAAAACGAGTCTCAGAAAACAACGGAGCACGAAAAGAAATAAGACTGGCATTGGAGGACCCTGGAGGATCCTGGAGGACCCCACGATACATTGGTGGAGGTGATATGTGCGAGAGGTGTTTACATTTCCATTGTCCATTATCAAGGATGTTCTTCAAAAGATACAAAGACTGCGGATAAGACCAGTTCATAAAATCTCTGACTATGGACCGCAGCATGTCAGGTACACGTCAGCCGCTTCCCCTTTGAGCTCCATGGCCACATCATTCATGGCCGCTTCCCCTTTGGCCACATCATTCCATTGCCGCTTCCCCTTTGGCCACATCATTCCATTGCCGCTTCCCCTTTGGCCACATCATTCCATTGCCGCTTCCCCTTTGGCCACATCATTCCATTGCCGCTTCCCCTTTGGCCACATCATTCCATTGCCGCTTCCCCTTTGGCCACATCATTCCATTGCCGCTTCCCCTTTGGCCACATCATTCCATTGCCGCTTCCCCTTTGGCCACATCATTCCATTGCCGCTTCCCCTTTGGCCACATCATTCCATTGCCGCTTCCCCTTTGGCCACATCATTCCATTGCCGACTCCCCTTTGGCCACATCATTCCATCGCCGCTTCTGCAGTCGCCTTCTTCGTGTGCCTTCAATCTTTTGCAGCATCAGAGTCTTCTCTTCTGTCTTCTCATGATATGGCCATAATATTTGCGCTTCTGCATCATGATCAAACACTGTCACCGCCTCCACTTCTTCCCCATCTATTTGCTAGGACCTGAGATTGCCGTTTGCAGCGATCTTCATCATTTTAATGTGTAGTAGAAAACCTTATTGCACAAAAGAGTAGATCAGGTGCGTGTTTATACCCAGCGTGCCACCTGCCATTAGAGCAAGGGCATGCCAGCAGTAACAGCTGAATGGCATGGTGGAAACCAAAACAAAAATGGCGGCTCCGTTCTATTTCCTTCACAATCTGAGCTCCTCTGAAGTGGGAGATGTTCTCAGTTTTACTTAACTTTTCCTCACTGGTCAGAATTTAGTTTTTTACCATAAAGCTGAAACATCCCAAGAATTAGATGTAATAAGCTGGAAGATGTCAGGCAGTGGCTTTGTTTGGATCCTGTCCATAAGAAGAAGTCAGGACGGGTAAGCGACAAACAGGAGGTCCAGTCATGTGCACAGTACACGTGACCGCTATTGGAGAGGAACGTGCAACCGATGTGTAAATAGCCAGGAAGGTCACGGATGCTATAGGAGATAATGGCCTACCAGTGGCTCCCAAACCTCTCCACAAGACCCACCAAACAGGCCATATTTTAGGTTCACTGTATAAAATACAGGTGACGCAATCTGAGGCTCCACAGTCTGTTCAATACTATTTGCCTCAACTTTGCACACAGTTTTTGACCTAAATCATGGTCTGCCTGGTGGGTCTTTAGGAGAAGTTTGAGAACCACTGGTAGAGGAACGTACTGGTGGATCATAGTTCAAGCCTTCAGGACACTACTAGATCAGCTATTAAAAAAAAATTGTGTTTTCCCCATGCCATTTTGGGTGGGTGCTCCATCTGCCAGGTTTGGCGCGGCGTCCAGCTTGAGGGGTGGATGTCGGCGGCACGCATTGTGGAAATAAAAGCCTGCCAGGCACCGAAGATCCCTGGGAGAACACTGGTAAGCCATGTAACTAGTAACATCCAAGCACTATCCATGTCCCTTTAAGTCTTCCTTACACAACCATGTAAACAGCTTGGTTCATATGGCGTATAACCCAACCTGGGTGAGTACCTGTGTATTTCATGGGTACAAGGTAGAATATCCCTGGATATACTTTGCAGAGTTTTAGAGCATCAGAAAACCGCACTTACCTATTGAAGGAGATTTGAAGGGATATTTATCAGGAAGGTCCACTCTAACTTTCCACACGCCACCTTCGTATGGTGCTAATGGGATAAGAAGCAAAACAGAGTAACCATATGTACGAGCACATTACAGACTAACCTGCCATATATCTACACCATCGCTTCTATAATTATATTATTGCCTAACCTGATATCAAGGCTTGTTGTGATGCGTCTCATCCTACCCAAACAGTGACCATCTCATGCTGCCGAGACGTGGTCCCTGATAGGCTAGGACACTACACATCCAGCCCTACAGAGTCTGTGTCTGTATATTAGAGGGCAGACCCATACAGGGACTAGTTCTTTGATTTTATGCAGAGTTTATAATCACCCTATACCTAGGGACACCCAGGAACGTTCCACATCCCTTTAAATAAGCAAAGTGTTTAATTCTCAACATATTCAAAATATTCTCCACTGAAGAACTAGAATTAATAACGGACAAAACCGCTGCCTAGAACACGCACAGTTGAGACAAGCAGGAGAAGATATGATAAGTAACCTCGGAGCGCATCCTTCCTCTATCACTACAGAATTTATTGCACATTTCCTTAACAGTCTCTCCAAACAGGGAGGCTCAGAGAAGAATATTGTAATGTTTATCACACGGGTATAGAGCGCGCATATCCACACACGCAGGCTTGTTATCAGGTCAAAACATATTTTCTCACTGTTTAAAGTAATGTATAGCGGGAAAAATGATGGATCTTAAACCCCAGTCTACATCTGTATATCTTGGCATTGCCTGAACACGGCACCAAACCTATTTGGCTTCATGTTGAAGTTGTCCTTATACGTAAATGGAAGCAGAGTCACCTGCCCCAGAGGAGCTTGTTTGGGACAATGTGCTGCTGAATTGATCCATTGGACCCATGTTCTACACAAGCTTGAGCCCAGTGGGAGAGGACAGTAAATCACTAATTATATTGGCTAACATTGGGTAGAGTATTCTACAAGAGTCATGAGACTGACTAGGAGTTGCTGAGCTATTTAGTCCTACTTCTGTACTGGGATCTATGTACATGATGTGCCTTACATTTTTTTTCTTTGGACAATACTACAGAATAAGCTGGGACTTTAAAAATGAAACTTAAAAACAACATCTTGATTTTTTGGATGACAGAACCCCTTTAAAGATAACGTCTTTGAGAAGCCAGACTACAAATAAAAGGACAATCTTTACTTACACAGCAAGTGTTTCCGTGGACAAGTTCCTATGATTGGTGCTTTGTTGGATCGGGGGGTATAATTTTTAATAAGAGGTAGAGAAGAAGCATCGACACTGTCCAAAATAACGTACCTTGTATGACCTAATGGCGTGGGAGTTTAGTTGTATATAGAGTAGACAATGAGTGGTAAAAGTGCATTACTTAATAATTAACCAGATTTGAGGGCACATAACATTTTAGGCCCATTTAGTCAGCCCATTGCATCTACCTAAAGGATTTGTTTAACCCTCAGGATTGTCTTGTGGTGAAAGACGTATGGTTAAGTTGTTTCCTATGCAAAAAAATAACATACATTGCCAGAAAATATAATTTAAAGCACCGTTTACCTCATTAACAGCCCTAATATACACCTCCCTATCTCATTGTCCTGAGTAGTATAATTAGGCATGCTTGTTAGCCTGGGGCATGCTCACTTTGGAGATGCAGTGGCCCTCTATCCTACAGGTTATCCGCCATGTTATCTCAGCTGAAATGTTGTCCTTTTCAGTGGTTTCCCAAATGAGAGCGATGGGGAGGGGTACACCACACCGCACCGCACCACCAGCCAGTTTTGAAATGATATTTTTTCCCAAAAGCTTTGCTGCCCACACTGTTATTTTTAATGCCAAATCTATTTTTTAACATGAAAAGTGCTTACGTTGGTCCTCTAAGACTAATATTTTTAACCTCACATTTTTGTGCCAAAGAGAAGTTACCTCTCAGAAAGTTGTGATTTTATTTCTTGCCGTGTGGTTAAGGTTATTAATTCAATATCTAATGCAGAAAAACCACATCCTGAGTTAAACATATTTACCTGTTCTAGACCCAAAAGAGAATCTGGTGCCAAGTTGTGGGCTGGTGCCACCAAAGTGAGGCCACACGGTGATGATTAGGCCGCTATTTACCAGGTTTGGGACACCTACAACTGATTGTTTTTTTAAAGCAAAATTTCTCATTTCTGGCAGAAAAAAAGGTGTCTTTGTACATTCAGTTATTACAAGTATTTTATATCAGATGATTTTCATTAAAAAGAAGCCTTTCTGGTGAATTTAGCTTTCCTGCAGAGTCTCCTCGTCCATTTACAGAGGGGCTTCTGGATTCAATGAAAAAAACATTCATTTTTTGTTTCTAAGGCAAGTCTGGACAAGATATTAAAAAGTAAAGAAAGCACCAGCAGCAAAGGTCCTCGGTTATAATTCTGGATTCCCTGTAGTAACATAAGGATGTGAGAGCTGGACCAAGAAGAAGTCTGAGCCCCGGAGAATTGAAGGGTTGGAGACAACTGCTTAGAGTTGCAGAAGATCCAACAAATCAAGACGACGGCTCACTATAAAACTGGATCATGAGGCTGAAGCTCAAATATTTAATCCATCTCATGAGACAGGATTCCCTAGAAGAAGATTGTAGGCACCGGAAGAAGACGACGGCAGAGGCTGGCATGGATAGATGAATTGAAGCAATGAACATGAGCTTGAGGGAGCTCAGAGGAGCAGTGGCTGACAGATGTGGTCAGACACCACTGAACAACTAAACAATCTTTAGATACATATTTTTTCCAGTATCCCTTTAACAAAAGGCTGGATTGGCTCCGGGGAATATGTTGAGAGCTGCATATTAATACCATACTCTTCTCTGTCCAAAGCCACTTCCCACAATGCATCTTCGTGCACAAGATATTTAGGGTATATCTTGGGGCTATAGTAGGAGCGGAATGATCCCAAACAATGGAAGTTGTAGATTAGACATAAAGCAAAATATATTACTGTGAATAGCAGATACTCAACATCTCCAGATTCTCTGAAAGCGCTACAGGCAACGAGTTGGACGCTTCTGGTTATATTTGTGTTCCATAAAAAAAAAAGCCTTACATTGGCCAAATATTTCACTATTTTTACTATAAAATAGTTTCAGCATATAAAAAAAATATGGTGATTTTCTGGGATACTTAAAGTGAGGCTCCATGACACCTCTCAAACATGGCGGCCGTGGAAATGAGATCCCTTTAGATTCTCATCACCGAGCAACAAGGATGTCCCAAAAATGGCACTGTTTATCTATACAATTACTTTATCCTCTGAAGAAGGCCTCATAGTCACCAACATGTTAGCAACATGGCCAATTAGTACCTGTCACCTCGAGTCTCCCTTTAAAGCCTATCAAGGGTTAAAGTGGAGTTACCTTGTATGACCTATTGGCGTGGGAATTTAGTTGTACATAGAGGATAAATAATCAGTCAATTCCAAAGACCAACGATTAGGGACACAGATGAGGAAGCGCATGACTAAACTATATATTACACTCCATAACGGATCGAAATAACTCAACCAGATTGGAGGGCAGATCATCTTTACACACATTTAATCTGCCCATTTTATCTACCTAAACATCTGGCTTAACTAAACCTCAGGATCTTCTAGGGCCGAAAAAAAGTTGTGTAATGTTTTTCTTGTGAAAAGAGGCAGTTACTAAAGAAGGCAGTGTAGACCCCACCACAAGGACTAAATAAACTGATTCACTGAGCAGAGGATGAAGAATGGCCACAGAATTTTCTACCACCGGCCTAAGGAGGAAGAAACGATAATATTTAGGAGGAAACCAGTAAATGTCAATGGTTGATGGTTGCAGCATGTAAATGTCAATGGTTGATAGAGATTATTTTTTGAAGGGTGTTAGGGAAGATAACCGTCGCTGATCACTTCTACTGAATAAGACCGGCTAATAGTTGGCTTTGTTTGACTGGATCTTGGACATTTGTACTAAGGCAGAGAGAGGTCACATTCTCCAACCTGTGGGCATTAGTGAGGGTAGAGGAGAAGACACAGACTACAACATCCATTACTATATCAAGTTCAACCTTTTAACCTTTACCCGAAAATTATTTGGATCATATAAAAGCAATATAGACTATGAGGTTTGTTTGAATACTTAAATAAACCAACTGGTGGAAGGGACCTCGAGGCCTACGATCAAACAAAAAGTGGGAACTCTACTACCGTGAGATCACAAAGTGGTGTATCTAAAATACACGAAGCTAAATCTGTCCTAGAATTACCTTAAAAGACTTTATATACTTGTTTTCTAAAGGTTTTAACTGGGTGACTTCATTGTATACCCCGCAATATAATGGTTTTCTAAACTTTACACCACTTCTAAGAAGCCTTGAGTAACGCATTCTCAAGTTCTGGATCCAGTGTCTCATGCTGCTGCATTTAGACACACAGCATGTCAGTGAATGCAGAAGTATGAGACACTGGCAGAAGCATGTGTGAAACATGGCACCCTACATAAGAGAAAACATAAGAAAGGGAGAAGCTTAAGAAAATATGAATCTTACCCTGGAGACTTCATAAAACTTTATATGTTATTTACATGGAGAAAGATAATGTCAATAAAATAACTTTTTGTACCTGCATGCGCAACAGTCCCCGCCAACGCCAAAAGACCTTAACTTACCGGTGCACCAGAAAGACAGACATCAAAGAGCCACAGCGCTATAAAACTCTTCATGGTGTGAGAGCACACAACAGTATGTTAAAACAGCCAAAATATGTGAAGTTTTCGATCTTTTTATATACAGTCCATTCTTCCCGCTGGTTGTCGCATGAGCAGCTCGTTTTGTGAGGCTCTATGGGGAGTCTGTAAGGCGTTAAATTACTTTTGCTTTAATGGAAGTGATTTAGCTCTAGTGAATAAGCAAAATAGCATGTGGACAATAACATGTGCAAAATACACAAGATATATCCCTCTCAAAGTGTATGTATGTTACACAGATACGGAGCGTTTCGCTTGTATTCACTGGCAGTGCCCCCAGATACACAGCAAGAGCGCCGTGCAGGACTGCTGGAACCCGCTAAGAGTACAGTTGGGGGTTCACATCCCCTGCTGCATTCCTGAAGTTCAGGGAAAAACTAAAAATGTTTGTGTTCATGGAGCCTTCACCACTTGGTGTCGGCAGATGTTAATCATGGAACAGTCAGGAGTGCGTTTGTAAACATACATAAGACCTTAGATGTTACTAGTATAATTAAAGAAAAATAGATCATTTTAACAGAATCTTGTGCTCTTTCAAGCCATGAAGAGCACTTATAGTGAGGTAAGTGGCCCTTTAAGGCCTGTATAGCGCTATGGAATATATTGGCACTTAACACTAAAGTATAATAATAATAATAATAATAATAATAATAATAATAATACAGCACAGAGAATGATAAAGCAGAACATGCAAACCTGGAGAGCAAAGTAACACAAAAATGTACTCACTTCCTTGTGGTCCATAAAACTTCACTATAAATTCATTGAGTCCTCCCAGGATCGTGACTTCGTGTTTACTCTCGATGCTGAGGAATTTGGTTAAGGAAAGTGCAGCAGATGGAAACCCACAGACCATGGCCACCACTGAATATCCCCTCACTACATTTAGAATTTCCTATAAACATTTTTTATTTTATTTATGTCCCCTTTTTATTTCTGGTATTTTACATTGAAGTTATATAGAAGTGTCCTGGATTAGGAAGCATCTGAGAAGCCGTAGGGCAAGAAAACTTTATTTAATGCATGAAAAAAATCCCCAAATAAACATTCATAATAATGTAATCTAAAGGTTGCAACATTTCTTCAGTTGATCTTAAGGAGGAACACCCCTGAAAATTCAAGATAAATTAGCATAATTCATATTTAGTTTTGGCCAATCAGACACAGGTACAACAATGTATCCATTTCCCTCTCCCTGCCTTAGATTCTGACAACTGATTGGCTAGGACAATGTCCCTACATAGGTGCTTTGGGGGGTGGAGCTCACACAAGAAATATCAAATGTGCCAACCCGGCTGCTACCCCTCGCCAGCTACCCCTCGCCAGCCCGGCTGCTGCCCCTCGCCAACCCGGCTGCTGCCCCTCGCCAACCCGGCTGCTGCCCCTCGCCAACCCGGCTGCTGCCCCTCGCCAACCCGGCTGCTGCCCCTCGCCAACCCGGCTGCTGCCCCTCGCCAACCCGGCTGCTGCCCCTCGCCAACCCGGCTGCTGCCCCTCGCCAACCCGGCTGCTACCACTTTGTTTTCTTTTATCTTCAGCCTCACCCACGACCACCACTCTTCTCCCTCTTAACTCATAACATGCCCATCCCCTTACCCTGTCCCCACCAAGCCACCTATAACCTATGTTGTAGTGCAGGTTTCTGCACTATCACCTACATTTTTTAAAGCAGATACCCCCACAGACTTAATCTCTAATTAACCCTCTACTCTTTTCAATCAATTACCAATCTCGAGTTTCTACTTTAGTTACTTCATCTTTTATTTTCAACCTTTTAAGGTGCTTTAGAAAAAAGCTCCATGTACGTAAGGTTTTAAAGCCCTCTGTCATGTTTAATATTGTATATTTTTATTTGTACTCCACGCCCGTATAGAGATACAGAATATGCTGGCGGGAAATCCACAGCAACCATCAAAGATTAGAGACACAATATGGCAGTCACAGGCTGGCAGAAAGTGTCAGAAAATAATAAATTCAATGTTACTTAACTATATTCTAAACACATTTTTTATATATATATAATACATATTCTAACAAGACTAAATAATCCATTTTTTGCATGACAATTTTACAATAATGTTTCAGATACTACTAATTGAGGAAGCTAAACTAAATCTCCAAGGTCACCACAGAGAAAGTATGTAAATGTAAGAAAAAAGCAGGAATGGCCCAAATTATGGCTTTTATTTAAAGGGTACCAGTTAAACGGGTCAGGAAGAGTTCATAGGAAGGTGATCCAATAAACAGAGGATATAATGAGGGGAGGTTTATTGTGTGGGAAAGAATGGGATTTGTGGTCAGGGTAAATATGGAGTGCATGCCTTAGGAGATGATGTGCCCGACCGCGCCAGGAGACAGGGCGGGGCAAATGTGCGGGCTGCATTTAACCATCACAGCTCCAAACTGAAGAACAGGACATGATATGGATCTGAACTTCAAAAAAATGATTATTGATATTGAACAGCCATTAAACAAAGCTTAAGAGGCCTTGTGAGAGTCTGTGAGCAAGGAGCCAGAAAGCAAGGAGCCAGTGAGCAAGGAGCCAGTGAGCAAGGAGCCAGTGAGCAAGGAGCCAGTGAGCAAGGAGCCAGTGAGCAAGGAGCCAGTGAGCAAGGAGCCAGTGAGCAAGGAGCCAGTGAGCAAGGAGCCAGAGAGCAAGGAGCCAGAGAGCAAGGAGCCAGAGAGCAAGGAGCCACAGAGCAAGGAGCCACAGAGCAAGGAGCCAGTGAGCCTTGGAGATATCGACATCTATATCATTACTTTGTTTCAGACTTGTAAACACGTATGTTTCAGCGTTCGCTGGGCCTTGGCAATAGCGGCACTCCCTCAGGTATAGGGGGCTCCAGTCCTGGACCCATTTCTCACTGCACCTTAGGAAGTTCAGCTACACCTCACGGATGAGGCTGAAACGTACATCTGGGTAGAATTGCTCGGTATTTCGGGGCTGGATCACTATTGGATGAGATCAGACTTATATACTACAGGATATATCTCCCCATGAGGATGCTCTCTGGCTGGGTTAGTTTGTTCTCTGGTTGTTGCCATCACTATATACTCAGATTTCTGGCTAACAAATGAGAAAAATGCAGAAATTCCCCTTCGCCTTTATATAGTATGGGCCCATTTCCTACAAAATATAAACAATGTGTAGGATGTGGCGCGCACTTCCTTCCCTCCCGCCATTGTCACTCATGGCCTCCTGGCTAATGCAGATCTGTGCCTTGCACCGGCTTCCAAGCGTGAGAACCCCCCACCAATAACAAGCGCCCGGCACAGAACGTCCCCCGGTTATATACACAAGACGTCCCTCAGACAGGAGAGCGTCTGCACTCAGACACAGATCAGCTCAAAATAAATCCATAAGCGAGGCAGGAAGCCAAGCCCGTGTATCTGGGGTGACGTGCGGCGCATGGGATTATGGGATAGCAGGACATGCAGAGCTAGGATAGGACAGGGTTAAAAGCAAATATCTGGCTAGAGAGACCAGGTCTGCATATAAGGGGTAAATTAAAGGGATACCTCTAGTTCTCAAGTAGAGTATTAAATACCTAAAGACCCACAACATCTAAGCAGTGATCAGACCCCAGGGAGTAACATGGCTGATTAGATAAGTTACCCCCTGGGATTTGAGCATGCTCAGTCTTCCACCTAATATATTCAGAGTTCTGGAGTGTAATGAGCAATTATTGGCAATTACCTGTAATTAGCAACAGACACACTGAATCAGAAATATGATGAATTTCCTATTTTTATTTACATTCTCACGGTGTACTTAAAGTATCGATACATTACACTTAAACATATTTGTTTTTATTATTATTTTTAAACTTCTAGATCCAAGTGATTATTTCATTTGGAATCCACAGATGCCATTTCAGCCAGAAGGGCATCCATGGCAGATGTGCAGCCTTAAAGGGAAAGCAAACACCCCCAGGGCCCGGTCATCTAAGGCATGCTTGTTATAGGTAGCTAGGAGTGTGGGGAGTACTAGAATATACTCAGATACAAAATAGAAAACTGCCCCCCAAAATAGAAAACTGCCCCCCAAAATAGAAAACTACCCCCCAAAATAGAAAACTACCCCCCAAAATAGAAAACTACCCTACCCAATGCCAGGCTGCAGATCCTGGGAGCTGGTGGGTTAGTGTTACCAGGCACATGCCCAGCTAACCACCCACTTCTACATAAGACGCTATACCCAGAAAGATAGAAGTCAGACTAATAGGAACATTCTTTACTTAAAAAAGAGGCGCTAATGCCGCTGCCACTAGGGACTATTTGAAAGTTTTCAGTGAGTAAAAACATAGCTTTTAAGCACCTAAAATGTTTATATACAAGCACACTAAAATAGTTTAGTTTCATATTAAACACATGGAACCTTCCACATCCCTTTAAGGGATAAGTTAGGACCCACTGGCCTCAGGGCCCAGCGAAATAAGTTCTTAAACTGCCACAGCAGTAAGGATGAAGTGTGGACACTTGGCAGACATGTATTTCCTTGCAGGGAGCTTCTTACGCTAATAACTGAATCATTCCCAGTGCTATATATAGCCGGCATAGTTTTGCACACCCACATTCCTACATAAAGGGTTTTTGGCCAGTTTGTAGGCTCCTAGTAGCCAGGAGTGGGACCAGGTGCCGTGTATATAATCTACGATGGATCCAACGCACGCAGAATAGAGAGGAAATCACAGGCAAATAGGTCAGCGCAGCAAAAAGGAAACCGCCGCCATCGGCACAAAATGTGTTTTCCAGTGGAAAGAACTGAACTGCCTGGAACCTGCTGGGTCAGTACAGACTGCTCCGAAAGAATCAGAACCTCTCTGCCCGGGTAGGGGGCTGGGTAATAATGATGGGCCCTGGCAGCGCAATAATTACTAGAACACAAGGGGTTAATCCAGCAGGAAGACTAAGGACCCAACCACACCCAAAGGAGTCTAAACATCCACCTGGAACTGTATGAATGATGAAAAAACTGGAGTAAAAAGGATTGGGAATTTTACTGTATATATATATATATATATATATATATACACACACAATAAATAGTACACTGCATTCTGGGAAGCTGAGCTGGGACACACAAATATGCCCACAAATTCCTCGCTCTTCAATCCTTAGCCATTATCAAATATGGCTTCCTTTAAGCTTATACATGCTGTATTACACAGCCTTTACGCAAAGCCAAGGTTGGATTAAACACAAGCTGAGTATCCTATCCATGCACAGCTGTTTCAAGCTTACTGGCTATCATCAGCATGGAGCGGGATCTCAGCCGGTGTTGTGGATCTTATGAGTAGGTAGTTCACCACAACAATCATGTATAATATGGTGGGCAAAAGAGCGATAGAAGACCTCCACTTTTTTTAAATCATTCAGTCGTTTCCAACTCCACTTTTATGTCCATGGTCATGCTGATCCACTTTGTTTTCACGGCAGAGATACTGGAGTGGGTTGCCAGTTCAGTCTCCAGTGGGCATACAGTCAATGGTATTCCTAGGTGGTCTCCCATCCAAGTACAGACCAGGCCCAACCCTGTGCGGCTTCAGAGTGGTGTAACCTCTTTGCTGACCGACACCTAACCACTGGTCCACTTTATCTATATATAAAATATCTGTATTTACTTTGTTTTTTATTTTATTAAGTGCTTGTAAGCTCTATTTATGGACCTGCCCACTGCAGCGTATGCAGACACATGCTGTACTTGAAGTGCCTCATACTAACCAATCATTGACTATCTCTCACCATGCTGCTGAGACATGGTCCCTGATAGGCTAGGACACTACACTGCACATTTAGCCCTACAGAGTCTGTGTCTGAATAAGCTGCAGTGAGCAGAAAAAAACTCTTCTACAGGGGTAAAAGCATTGGGGTGTATACTGCTGATGTAATAATCCCTCCTGCACATGTTGAACAAAAACAATTGGCTATAAGGATTACAAAAAAAAATCATCTGGTTATCCAGGGGTTTCCCAGCACCCTCAGGCAGATGCAATGTTTGTAGCAAGCACTGGTTACTAGGCAGAGGTGAAACGCGCGTCGGCCAGGAAGCCGTTAGATGTTGGAGAGCTGCACTAAGGCGCACATCCTTTTTTCCGTTGGAGTTTCCACTGATGCCAACTGTTGGAAACTTCATGAAATAATTTAAAGTGTTATGAAAATAGAATAAGGATGACCGCTTGGCTAGTACAGCCTCACATCTGCAGAACTGTTAGATGGAACTCTGCGGTTGTGATTAAAAAATGACTACAATGTAACAGGAATTGTTCTTACAATTAAAGGGATACGAAGGTTCCCTGTTGCAAGCAGTCTCAAAGCTCTGCCCCCAGCAGCTCATGCACAGTATCTCTGTAGTACTAGATGTACTAGCCAATCACACTGTAAGCAGAATTTCTAAAAATTCCTAACTAGCGGTGGCCAATCAGAGGCAGGTATTTGATGAGATGCCAAATCAGACAACCTTAAACACAATATCCCACAAACTTCCATTTACCTTTAAAGTAACAGTGCTTTAACACATAGCAACACATGGCAGAGGGTATACCAGCAGCGCTGACCCCACCCTGGTCAGCAAACCCTGTGGCAGGGGAAGTGTTAAACTTCGGTTTATGCTGACAGACCCTGACTCATCGTTATTTGTAACAAGTCATGAAAATGGCTGGGCCGGTGACAATGGCTGGTGTGCCCTCTCCCTCTGAGACCTCATGGCCTGGTAACTCAGATTTAAATTTGCAGTAAGCCTTAAAAAAAAAAAAAAATATATATATATATATATATATATATATATATATATATATATATATATATATATATATATATATATATAGTGACCCTTTAAACATATGGCCATAGATATGGCCCCAGGTGGGAAGGTCGGACTAATTTTTGATAAGAGAAAAAAATATCCAGATTTAGATTTTATTAGGTCTTTAGACATAGAGATTTTGCTTCTAGCGAAGAAAGCTATGGCAAGTTTGGACAAGATATTAAGATTTTACATTATCAACAAAGACACACAGTTATAATTTTGGTATTCCTAGTAGTAACATACAGATGTGAGCTGGACCATAAAGTCTGAGCACCGGAGAATTGATGCCTTTAAGCAGTTTTCTCCAACACCACAATTTAGAGTCCCTTGGACTGCAAGAAGATTCAATCAATACTACGGGAAATGAAGCCAAACTGTTCACTGGAAGGTTTGATCATGAGGTTGAAGCTCAAATATTTTGTCCATATCATGAGAAGACATGATTCCCTAGAGAAGACTCTGATGCGGGGAAAGATTAAAGGCACAGGAAGAAAGGGACGGCAGAGATGGATAAATGAGGTCATTGAAGCAATGAGCATGAGCTTGAGGGATCGCAGAGGGCAGTGAGTGGCAAATGTCCCTAGAATACTGTAAGTCCATGGGGTCGTAGAGAGTCAGACACGACTGAACAACAACAACTGACCTTTGCGGATTCCCTTTAATTCAGAGTTATGGCAGGTTTGGGTGTATTTATGTCCAATACCAAGACATTGGGAACTAGGAGCAACATCTTAGGAGCAAGTGCCCGAGTTTCTGAGCTTTAATACAAGTTGAACAAAATATTCATTTAATTTACTAAATGGCAACAATATTTTAAATTATTTTCCCCGACCAGGAATGAATGATCTGCTCCCTTATGTCTCTCACATGCCGCCGGGCAACTAAGGATAAAGATCACCCAGTGATTATAGGAGGTCATTAGAGGTAAATAAATATAGGCAAGTAAGCAGATTACACGGCACATGTAGAAAAACAATCTGTACGAATTTATATATACGGGTCACTATAAACACATTAATGAGAATATGCACATTAATAATCGTTACACACTTGACTGATCAAATATTCTAGGTTTCGTTCCCTAAAGCCTGTAACTAAAAATGATTAGTACTTGTCCCTATTATCCCTTTAAGCTGCCCTAGAATTATTTTTATCTAGGGATAAAGTCCTTATCTGTGTAACACACGGACACAAACAAACCCACTGCAGATATTCTACCCATGCTCGATAATAACCAAACCCACCTGATGAGATGAGCTACCATACAAACCAGTATATTAATAGTACATTTCCGTGTCTGTGATGGTGGACATGACACCGTGCCTATGGAGTTGTCCCTTGCTGATGTGCAGTCTACATTACTGGGGAAGTTAAGATTAGGGATGATACTTCATGGCACCACGGCCACACCTGGGAACTCCCCCTGTGATATTCGCATCCTGGGCCTGGTGCATTTGTTTACTAGTGGACAATGAGAGAGACTCAGGGGGAGGGAGGTTTAAGTTGTGTATGTGGATGTGTTTGTTTCCTGTTTAATGTCTGACTGACCTTTTGTACAGGACCCTATAAAACTGATCCATCGCCAATAAAGCACTTTACAGTTACTCTACTTTCAAGAGAATCTCCACTCACTGCCTAGGGCCACGGAGGATAGTCATGGCGGCCCAATATGAGACCTAACCGGTGGAAGTTCCAGAGCGTGCCCACCTGATACAAGGTCCTAACCGGTGGAAGTTCCAGAATATGTCCACCCAATGCAAAGACCTAACCAGTGGAAGTTCCAGAGCGTGCCCACCTGATACAAGGTCCTAACCGGTGGAAGTTCCAGAATATGTCTACCCAATGCAAAGACCTAACCGGTGGAAGTTCCAGAGCGTGCCCACCCGATGCAAAGACCTAACCGGTGGGAGCTCCAGAGCGTGCCCACCCGATGCAAAGACCTAACCGGTGGGAGCTCCAGAGCGTGCCCACCCGATGCAAAGACCTAACCGGTGGGAGCTCCAGAGCGTGCCCACCCGATGCAAAGACCTAACCGGTGGGAGCTCCAGAGCGTGCCCACCCGATGCAAAGACCTAACCGGTGGGAGCTCCAGAGCGTGCCCACCCGATGCAAAGACCTAACCGGTGGGAGCTCCAGAGCGTGCCCACCCGATGCAAAGACCTAACCGGTGGGAGCTCCAGAGCGTGCCCACCCGATGCAAAGACCTAACCGGTGGGAGCTCCAGAGCGTGCCCACCCGATGCAAAGACCTAACCGGTGGGAGCTCCAGAGCGTGCCCACCCGATGCAAAGACCTAACCGGTGGGAGCTCCAGAGCGTGCCCACCCGATGCAAAGACCTAACCGGTGGGAGCTCCAGAGCGTGCCCACCCGATGCAAAGACCTAACCGGTGGGAGCTCCAGAGCGTGCCCACCCGATGCAAAGACCTAACCGGTGGGAGCTCCAGAGCGTGCCCACCCGATGCAAAGACCTAACCGGTGGGAGCTCCAGAGCGTACCCACTCGATACACGGTCCTAACCAGTGGAAAATCCAGAGCATGCCCATCCTATACAAGGACCTAGCCGGTGGCAGTTCCAGATCGTACAATTTGACTTATTTGTGTATCTCCACTGATAAATAGTGTGTAATTTGTAGAGAAGAAGATTTCACTAAGTCATCTAACATTTTAGTTAATACAGAAACAATCGGCACGCTGTCGTCAATTAGACAATGCCCACTATCAAGACTGGCTTTCCTTAAATTAGAAAAAAAATCCATGTGCCCCTACAGATGGCTACTCGGCTCTGTGCAAGGGAAGTAATTGGCAATGGGGCAATAGACCAAGATGGAGGAAACTTCTCCAATGGCCACCAGTTTCAAAAACTGTCCAACAGCTCTCCCATGGGTGTCTAAATTAGTTGCCACCCCATCACCTCAATGACATAAATTACCATTTTAGTGACTATAAAAACAAATAAATTAAAATAAATTAAACAAATTGTCTATTTTCAAGGCTGGATATTCACCTACAGGTGGCTACTCACCTTTGTGCAAGGGATGTGAAGGCCAATAGACAAAGATGGAGGAACATCCTACAATATCACACCACTGTCCAAGAGCTTTTCCATCATTGCCAGACTTCCAGTTACCACTCCATGGCATGAATACTATTGGTGCACCTCAATTATCATTTAAGCCACCACAGAGACAAATTAGCACACTGTTGTAAATTAGACATATGGGACATTATTCAAGATTGTCTTTAAATTAGAAAAACCCCTATGCACCTACAGGTAGATATACCTCTCTGTGCAATGGAAGTGAAAGCCAATGGAGGAATAGACTAAGATGGAAGAAACTCCTCCAATTGCCACCAGTTTATTATTATTCTTTTTGTTTATTTGCAATGCGCCAACATATGCAGTACCACTATCCAACAACCGCTTTTCTATGGGTGCCAGACCTTCAGATGCCACATTAGGGCATAACTCTTGGTACACCTCAAATGCCTAATTTACCTATTAGTCACTACTGAAACAAATTAGAGCATGTCCATTACCAAGACTGGCAAAGCACCTACAGATGGCCCCACGTCTATGCGCAAAGGAAGCGAAGGCCAGTTGGGCAATAGACCAAGACTGAGGTAACTCCTACAATGGCCACTCAATTCACACCACTAGCCAACCGCTTTTAAATGGGTGCCAGACTTTCAGTTGACACCACTATGGCACGACACGAACAGTCTTGGTACACCAGAAACACATTATCTTGGATGGATCACAATCCCAAATCGGAGGTTAAAAGGTTTATACAAAGCTCAGTAGGCGGAGAATGGTCCTTTATATGGATTCATCTAGAATTATGTATATTAAGTAGGGAGCTAGACGTAACATGTTAGAGCCAGATACTCTCTGGACAGGTTCGATCCTGCCCAGAATGTCACAAGTTGGGTCAATGGCCCAGTATCCATGGGATGAGATCCCTTGCCCAACAACCATCTTGTTTACATGAACACAAAATACATACACTACCTCTGTTTGCTATATCACTTTAAAAATTGAAATATTTTAAGATTTAACACAATAAGAATAGTCCACATAAACACTTAAGAAATTTTTTATTATGGAATACTAGGGCCCAGTTGCTAATGATTTATTAAAGGGACCCTGTCAACCCAGAATCAATTCGTCTTTTAGGTTATCCTTCAAGAGCATGAAAAACTGGCTATAGATGTGTTGTCCATTTTTTTCTAAAGTGAATCAATCCTGGGAATTTCCATGTGGTTGTGCCAGTATCTATATGCAAATGAGCATCTCAAACATTAATTATCTGCTTTGTTGTTTAAATTAGAAATATCATCTGCTGGCCGTCTCTGTAGTGGCCAAAATAAAGACCCCAATGTTATCTGGTAGACACCTCTCTTACTCATATAAAGTACTCTGAGCTGCACATTAGCATACAGGAGCCCCAAAATCAAAACTAAATATTTCAGAAATGATGTACTGTAGAGAAAAACTGCTAGTACAGTGTATATCCAGTTTTAAATGCTCTTCGATTGAAATGAACTTCTAGTTTTGGTGATAGAGTCCCTTTAACATTTAAGGCAAGTCCTAAGTATGGTCTGCTGGGGCACTGATCACCGTGGGCAAGCCTATCCTAAATGGTTACTTCATGGCATATGAAGCCTAATTTCTAATAATTAATCATATCAGTAGTTCCCTGCAGAATATACATTAAGTACTGTATAAAATGGCCATAATCTAGAGGGTCATATTACACAGAAGACCCCAAGTTTGCCCCGGAGGGGGGAAGCGGAGCTCAAATAACATTCCTCACAAGTCTGTCCTTACTCCAGATGCTTACACAGCAAGAGCAGAGGAAGAAGAGTCTCAGGAAATCTTAAAGCTGCAGCAGTGAGACGGTCCCAGCACCTGTTTGTTCCACTTACATTTCATGGAACTCCTCGGCTAACGCAGGTGCTAAAAACCCAAGTACGTGCAGGAGAAATGTTATAGGTTGGACGTACTCTTCATAGAATAACACCACGATATTCATTACAGTCCCACAGTATAAAGCTACGAGTCCCATGTTGTAATCACTTGAAGAAAGCAGATTCATTCTCAAGTGCTGACCAGCTGGGAACTTACAATTTTCTCCGAAAAGAGCATGGAAATTGTTAAATATTCCGGAACAATGAGGCTCGTTGTAAAAGTACAGAAAGTGTAACATAAGGCAGGCGCTGACGGAAATCCAGAGGAAACACCCGCGTAATATCTCATTTCAAAGACATCTTTACACACACTATATATATATAAAATATTTAAGTTACGATGAGCAAAAAAGCAACAGAAGCTTCCACAATGGAAAATATTTTGCATTCTTCCATAAAAAAGTAAATATTACACAGGACCAACGCACTGTAACCAACATCTCAAGTGGACGTCAAAAAACAATCAGATCTAAGAGGCGAGCGGCACATTCCTGGCTCAGCCATCTGGCCTCGCACGGCCCGGGCTCGGCTGTCATTGGTGCTATGGGCAGGCGGACCAAATTAGGACAACATCCACCACCTGCAGACACGCCGGCCCGTGATGGACCCTCTACTGATAAAGTGCCAAATACTCTGTGACCCCTCACTCTCCCACAACAAATCTTCATTGCATTAAATACAAAGTGTATAACATTAGTGACACTAAAGCCAGTTATTGCAGAAATAAAAAGGTGGTGCAACTGAACCGACCTAGCTGGCTTATCCAACCGCACTGTCAAGATAAGAAGAGTTAGAGGGAGGTCTGGCTTGTATCCTGACCTGGACACAGAGGGCCACATGTGGCCCCAGGATCCCCATCCAGCTGTAAGCAATCCCCATATCTGTCCTGACAACCTGCATCTGTTCTCGTTCTTCCTTTATAGTAATGGCGGCTGCAAGCTTGTGATTTATACATGCAGAAGTGTAGTCTCCCACAATATAGATTTGTACACAATAAAAATGATTGAATGGAGCATATTGGAATGTCATTACATACCATCATTGTCTCAATCCGCACATTACATGTTAAATCAGTTACATATTTTTTCTTTAAATGTTCCCAGTGATCATACCCTCTTTAAACTTAATACTTGGGAAGGAAAAAAGGGGGTGAGGGGGAGAAAAAGGGGGTGAGGGGGGAGAAAAAGGGGGTGAGGGGGAGAAAAAGGGGGTGAGGGGGAGAAAAAGGGGGGGGGGAACGGGGTGAGGGGGGGGGAAACGGGGTGAGGGGGGGGAAACGGGGTGAGGGGGGGGAAACGGGGTGAGGGGGGGGAAACGGGGTGAGGGGGGGAAACGGGGTGAGGGGAAACGGTGTGAGGGGGGGGGGGAAACGGGGTGAGGGGGGGGAAACGGGGTGAGGGGGGGGGGGAAACGGGGTGAGGGGGGGGAAACGGGGTGAGGGGGGGGAAACGGGGTGAGGGGAAACGGGGTGAGGGGAAACGGGGTGAGGGGGGGGAACGGGGTGAGGGGGGGAAACGGGGTGAGGGGGGGAAACGGGGTGAGGGGGGGAAACGGGGTGAGGGGGGGAAACGGGGTGAGGGGGGGGGGGAATGGGGGTGAGGGGGAAAAATGGGGGTGAGGGGGAAAAATGGGGGTGAGGGGGAAAAATGGGGGTGAGGGGGAAAAATGGGGGTGAGGGGGAAAAATGGGGGTGAGGGGGAAAAATGGGGGTGAGGGGGAAAAATGGGGGTGAGGGGGAAAAATGGGGGTGAGGGGGAAAAAATGGGGTGAGGGGGAAAAAATGGGGTGGGAGTAGGAAAAAATGGGGTGGGAGTAGGAAAAAAAGGGGTGGGAGTAGGAAAAAAAGGGGTGGAAGTGGGAAAAAGGGGGGTAGGGAAAAAGGGGGTAGGGAAAAAGGGGGTAGGGAAAAAGGGGGAAGGTTTATTAAGACAGATGAAATAGATGATAAAAACAGAAATAAAAAAATGAATGTTCATTTTGTCAAATTAGAGTGTAAATATTTGTAATTGTTTTGCCCATAAATGACATCACAGCCATGTCTTCATTCTTAGATTCTCTATGCTCAGTATCCAAGACGCCATCCTAGTTGCATCTGATGCATCTCACTTATTGTTTCTAAACCATTTTCCAGACAAGGCAGAATATAAATGACACTTGTGTTGGATGTCATCTTTGCACCATTGATGGGCTCACCGGAGATTCTAATGTCTTAAAGGCTAATCCAGGACACGGAGCCAGCCCCTCAGGGAGCCCCAATTAATTCTCTCCTCTGTCTGCCGCGCGCTAGTCTGCACCCAGCTCACGATCCTCGGCTGAGCGATTCTGGTGTGAATGTTTATTTACTGCACCACCTGTTCAGGGCGACACACCGGGGGTCTCACACGGCCGAGCACAAGGTGGGATGTGAGCCATCATACACACACAAGACTTACGCACGCAATGATTCCTCATTGTGTAAAAACTACATTAAAAGGAATATGCAAGGAAGCTGGATTATTAATGCATCTGATAGAGGATAATTAGTAGTGTATGAAAAAAAAATTGCATGAAAAAATACCAAAATAAACATTTAAACCGTTACCCTAAAGTTTGCTGAATTTCTTGCATTTACAAACTGTTTTCTATCAATATTGCCCCCTCCCCTGAAAATCCCAGGGAAAATTGGCATACATAATACATTATATCTTTTTGGCCTGGGGATTGAGCTGCAGCTTTCCTTTAGATTTCTGTAATACCCAGAACAAGGTCTGTGTCCCCATCACCTCCCCCAGCCCAAGTGAATTGCCCCTGTAACCCGCCCAGCCCCAGTGATTTACCACATCCCCTGCACCAGCCCCAGTAAATTACATGTGATCTCTGACAGCCCCAGTGATTTGCCCCTGTAACCCTTCCAGCACATGATTTACCCGATCACCTCCACCAGCCCCAGTGAATTGCCCCGATCACCTCCACCAGCCCCAGTGAATTGCCCCGATCACCTCCACCAGCCTCAGTGAAGTGCCCCGTCACCTCCACCAGCCCCAGTGAAGTGCCCCTGTAACCCGCCCAGCCCCAGTGATTTACCACATCCTCTGCACCAGCCCCAGTAAATTGCCTGTGATCTCTCCCAGCCCCAGTGATTTGCCCCTGTAACCTCCCCAACCCGTGATTTACCCGATCCCCTCTCCCCGCCACAGTGAATTACCCCATCACCTTCCCCAGCCCCAGTGAATTGCATGCACACACACAGACCATGAATGTTCTCTTCCTCAAATTTGCAGGTCATCACAGGACCATAAATCAAGCATAAAAGATCATATGCTTAAAAGACAAATTAGAATAGAAAGAAAGAAACTGAAATGTTTGGTTTCAGTACATTTATAATTTGTCAGAATTTATCAAGGAGAGCGTGTGTGTCTAAAGAACAACCGTGTAACCGATCAAGCATTTTTACTTGAATGTCGAGTTATGGTCCTTTAAGGACCCAGTGTAGCAGACTCCTCTAGCTGTCTGCAAACAGCTCAATCCTGGGGGTGTATTCACCTGCAATAGTTTTTTTATTTGAATGCAAAGCTAAAAAAACATAGTGCATGCAAATAAATGTAATCATACACTACTAATTCCCCTCTATCGGATGCAGTCAGACATAGCAGGTTCCTGGGTGTCACTAGGTATATAATATCCCCCTGTGTGTCTATTTAAGGACATGTACTTTATTATATTAAGACGCACTTATAAGCTATGTGCCTAAAGCAAACAGTCCCTGTATGGGTCGGGCCACTGCAGTTCATAAACACACACTGCAGTACTGCATCTCATACTAACCTATCAGTGACCATCTCTGCAACATGCTAAGGCGATGTGGTCCCTGATAGGCTAGGACACTACACAGTTTATATATTATAATATACCTAGTAACCCAGCAAAAGCCTCCATGTCCCTCTACAGACTACAGTACAACAGGAAACCCACAAGTGAACCCAGTATTCTCTCTACAGCTCCAGACAATCCTGCCATGGCCGCCTCCTGCTCCGAAACAAGGACAGAATACATCAAATTATATTATCAGCCGATCCTGAAGGAATGTAAGACACGCTGCCGTCTAGACAGGCACCGCAGAGCAAAAATGTTCCTAATGATTAATGTAGTAACCTGAACATGGAGTGGCGTAGATGTCATATTCCCTGAAATATCCAAAGAAATTGCTATATAAAATAATATATATACTTACACACAAATAAAAAAAGCGCATATATATATATATATATATATATATATATATACATACACACACACATATATATATACATACATACATATACACACACGCGATTATTCAGCCATCAAAAAATTACATACTGGGTATTTTTGACTTTATATCGCTTTATATAAATAGAAAAGTTAAAACGAGGGTACATACATTCCCTTAATGGCAACAAGTCGTTTTTCTGCATAGCATTTCAAGCCACGGTGATTACTAATTGCGTCTCAGGATTCTGAAATATGAAGGTAAGACAAGACGCGGGGAATCTTTTCTAGATGATCTTTATTCATTACATGCCTGGCTGCTATATACCAGGGGTGGGCTAGTTCGATCCTGGAGAGCCCCACACAGGACAGGATTTGAGGATATCCCTACGGTGTACAGGTCAATCACTTCTTCAGTCATCCTAATTGACTTGCCTGTGCACAGAGATGATATCCTTAAATCCTGGCCTGTGTGGGGCTCTCCGGGAACAAACTTGCCCACCCCTGCTTTATACAATGTATCAAATTGTAATTTAATTATTCCCCAGTTTATATGTTAGTAGCTAATTTCTAAAGTAATTAACAGCAACCCATTCATATTTAAAGAGCATCTAAAATAGAGGAACTACTATACTAAAGTAAAAGACTCACCTTGGTCCGGCCCACTAAGGAAGCCAGGTAATATATCCTCCAAATGCCAGCTCACTATGAGGCCATATTGATTTCACGGCCAGTCTATTTTCCCATGATGCCCTATGACAGAATTCTGAGGTTTTAAAAGAAGCCAGTAGGGGGCAGACATCTAGGCCTAGCTTTATAGTAGGGCTGTTTTATAATATCTTAAAGGGATATGGAAGGTTTCCGGCTTTTATAGTAAAATAAAACTACCCAAGTGTGTGCTTGCATCTAAATTGCTTAAAAGCTCTGTTTTTATTCACAGATACATTCCAAACAGTCCCTGCCAAGGTCTGCCCTAAACAGCTTATGCAGGGTTTCTATTGGTACTAGATACACTAGCCAATCACAGACTCAGCATGTTTTCAAAAACTACTGAGAGAAACCGTGATTGGTTAGTACATCTAGTACATCTCTGAATTGTTTGCGTTTTTCGTCAGCCATTTTTCTTCTTGCTTAGCCGATTTTCGAGTGACAAAACACATCATATAAGGTTTAAAATTGCTTGAATCCTCACTCCCCGGCTTCCTGGTCAAAGTTTTTTGCCCCCAAGATCCCGCGTTACTCAACTGCTTGCAGCCTAAGTTCTGCGTGCCTCAAGTGCTCGCCTCGCTTTGTGAGGCTCTCGTGCTTCAATGCCTCGCTTTACGAGGCTTGCAGGGCAATAAGCGCCTTTGCCGCTCATTGCCTAAGTCCTGCGAGCTCTGTTTGCTGTATAAAATCTTGCAAGTGTTACAGATAAAAGATGATACCGATAATAACAACTGGTCTCTGCAGCTGATGAAGACAGTATATATCTAAGAGTGTGCAGTATCTCATAGCAACCAATCACCGGCAACATTGTGTATCATGCTCCTTGAGAAAGGTGACGTACAGGCTAAGGAAACACTGTACCTTACAGTCTGTATTCATGGTTTGCATGAGCCACAGAGGGCAGCCCAATACACAGAAGGTTTGATGTTATCCTTTAGACCAAGTCTGCGAGTTTCCAATCTTGCGCTGGTGCTTTGGGGAAAGCGCTATGGTCACTGGATTCTAAGTCCAAAGACAGGGCCCTACATCCTTTTTTTCTTCATTATGTTCATATTGTTTTGACTAACTTATGAATATGTTGGCGCATTGCAAATAAAGGAAATAATATGTTGGCATGTTACCCATAAAACATATTCGTAATAATAATGGCGTCATACAAGCCCTGAAATGTGTGTAGTTGGATATTGCACCATTCGTCAAGAAGAAAAGCCTCCAGGTCTGAAAGATGAAGGAGATGGACATCTACTTTATACTCCCATAAAGGTTCAGTGATGCCTAGATCTTGCGATTGGGGAGATCATGAGACAACAACTCCATCTTGGTGTTCATGAAATGACTCTTTAGCATTATCCTGGAATATGGGAATATCAACAGGAAACAGTATTGGCACCATAGGGTGCGCCTGGTCCTGGAAAATGGACTCATAGCCCTTGGCCCTTATACAACCATTGGGCATAACTAGTCACACAAGATGGATGTCCAGAAGATTACAAATTCCCAACCTGTTCAACAGCCATTGCGGGCTGAAGGAGGCCTCCACCGGCTTTCTCCAAATATAAACCGATCCAGATGTAGGTAACAGGAGGAAAGATGACCCAAGCCATATTACTTAGGGGTCCAGGTTTGGTGCTCATTATACCAGAATATGGGTCTGTGCATTGACCTTGGCTACAAGTGGTCTCCACATGGCAGCCCTGACATAAGCTCCAAGTTTGCTTAAGGTCTCCAGCTTTTCTTGAGTGTGGATACGATACTGTGATACTTTAAGGCTGTACTTTTGAGGCATTTATCAGATATCTTAAGAAGTGTTTGGCCGGGCCTTGTGACCACTGTTCTTGCCAATCCAGTTGGTCCATGTTATTTTGAGACCGTTTGAGACTTGACATTAAATCATTTTGCAGGATTTGAGACTGATGAACATGCAATTTGGCTACTGAAAATCGTTAGTTGCCTCATGTTGCATATCAAGGTGATAATTAGAAGACTTTTTACAACAAACTCAATCTGTAAATATGATTTAGTTACTTCAAACTTTTTTTTTCTGGTAATGTTTCCCACTCTGTGTAGATATGGATGTGAAAAATCATTCCTTTCCTGTTAGGAGTACTCCAGCAAAGCAACAGCACAGGCGGCGAGCATCCACTAGATGTCGCTGCCAATGTCTTAAGCTCGGAAGTTGTGTACGATCTCAGCAGCTCTTACAAACTGTGTACAATTTCGGCAGCGCCATCTAGCAGCTCCTTCCTGCAATTGCTGCTGCCACTGCTGGAGTACTCCTAACAGAAAAGATGCAAAGAATCTTGTCTTATTAAAAGCATTAAAGGACAAAAGGGTTATTAAATAATTTGGGTGACAAAATTGACTCAAAAATTGTCTTTGTCGGACCCTGGAAGCTTCCATGATACTTTGGTGAAGGTGTTATTTGTGAAAGGGGTATTTACATTTTTTCCAGGAAAGGACTAATAAAAAACAATCACTAAAATAAATAGTTTTGAAAAAAATGTATTAACTGCCCTGAAAACAGCTTCTTATCTTAAATCTAATTTTGACAAAATAAGGAGAATATACCAAGGACCTGCGCCAGCTGAGCTAGAGGAACAACCAGCACTAAATGCTAAGCCGGGCAAACATACAAAGATCATATTTACCAGAGATGTGTCCACATAAAGCCAAAAAGGCCACAAGAACAGTACCTGCTGTCACATGCAACATACAAAGACACAAGGGGTTAATGCACTGCGAGGACTGATTCTGTACTAAATACCCCGACACGGGAGCGCACGGGAGCCACGACCACGCCATTATCAGGCTGGAGATAAGAATGAGGGAGAACATCATGTCCCATCCGCCTGATCAGAACAAAAACACAGTGTGGCCATGACATGTGTACCAGCGCGTGCCAGGGTACAGGTAGGGGGCACAGCTCAAGTGGAGGGAGAAAACACATTTAATATCTATATATATATATATATATATATATATATATATATATATATATATATATATATATATATATACACACACACACACACATATATATATCTCAACAAAAGTTAGGAGCCAGGAGTACCCTGTTAGGTGCCGTATTGTGTATCTTTTACACAACTGGATTTAAGACAGACATTTATTTTCTAACCCATAAATATTTCACTTTGAAGATCTGAAAGCCATTTACACAGAAATGTCAGGACTTAAACATTGTGATGACTAAGATGTCAGGTAAGAGAAGTAAAATCTTCCAAGTGTTTTTTGTTAAAGAGCAAGTTCTGCCAAAAACAATCATGGCTTATTAACCAAGACAGACTGTAGGGCCTGATGTGCATTGTAGTGTCCTAGCCTATCAGGGACAATGTCTCAGCAGCATGTTGCTGGCAGATGGTCACTGATTGGTTAGTACGAGACATTGCATATCCAGCCCTACAATACAGATCTTTGGATATTATATACCTAGTACCACCCGGCCCCTGCCACGTCCCTAGATGCCTCCTCACATCAATACACAGAAACAACAAACTTCCCAACTGCTCCCATTTGTTTTATGTTCTATCTCATCGGATTTCAATACCACACACGGAGGTAGCCAACACTACATGAAACTAGCCCGCCACACTATTTTAGGAGCCAGGGCGACCAAATTTGCATATAGATTTAAAAATAGCTTTGATAAGAGCTGTAGGAAATTACACTGTGTAAGCGGCCTCTAGAGTGCAAGCTCCTGGGACACAGACCCCCACTTCTTGTAACATTATGCATCATTGTGTTGTACTTCTATAATTACGCACGCGCATATACATTATCTGCAGAACCTTAAAGGTACAAGGATTTTTTCCAAATAAAGCACTCTGCACAATAAACTGATTCAAATGCTTAACTGTTGAGTAGTTTACCATCAGTAACATACTACATGCCTCACATACTCCACATACAACAGTACACGTTGTGCATTTCCGGTTTTACTTCCTTTTTCTAGATGCAAAAAAAACCAAAAACATCTTTTGTGGTCTTTGAAGTGAATGGGAAAAAAAAAGTGCTCCATGTGCCTTTAATTCTAAGGTTGACATTTGTTGGAGTCATAGTATTACAGAAATATTAGAAGATTAACTAAAAAGTTAGGAGCCAGGAACATTTTTGGAGCTCTCTGTCTCCCAGGGCCTCTTTAATTTGTTAGACACGCTGACATGAGAAACACAAATATATATATTTATAGAATGGATTTAGGTTCACATCTCCTTCCTGAGGTTTATATGTACCCGTCATTTCTGATACAATCTGTATTTAGTATCTGCCTGGACTTTGTTCAGGTCTAGGAGCTAAGCCTGGCTCAATAACCAGTGGCTCCTAAAACTATTGCTGGCTAATAACTTTTTGGGTTATTATGCATGTATTTCTATTAATACGTGCTACACTGCCCCTAGATAAAAGGTATGGCTGGTTACCAATCTGGTTCACTCCAAAGTCTGATATAAATCAACTATTACTGAGACCTATCAATTATTAATAAATTCAACAGCCTTCCAGCAGAGGTGGCAGAGGCACGCCGTAAAGGAAAGGATGGCTTTCCAAAATATGGGTGGATTTATTAAGCTGGATGGGGCCCCTGACCCAACGGCGCCACAGGGCCCCCTGACCCAACGGCGCCACAGGGCCCCCTGACCCAACGGCGCCACAGGGCCCCCTGACCCAACGGCGCCACAGGGCCCCCTGACCCAACGGCGCCACAGGGCCCCCTGACCCAACGGCGCCACAGGGCCCCCTGACCCAACGGCGCCACAGGGCCCCCTGACCCAACGGCGCCACAGGGCCCCTGACCCAACGGCGCCACAGGGCCCCTGACCCAACGGCGCCACAGGGCCCCTGACCCAACGGCGCCACAGGGCCCCTGAACCAACGGCGCCCTGCGTTTCCTCAAAAGTTTGACTGGCTCATTTGATACAGCCATGAACGTAACTGGATATGGAGGTCACAAGGTCAATGTTCTCATTAAGCATCAAATCTACATTTTCATTATTTTATATACACGTATACGCTGCCAGGGATGGTTCTCCCTAGCATACAAAACACCTAAACAAATGAAATACTGGTCCAAACCGGTGTC
>CM050167.1:396487145-396514645 GCA_027410445.1 Discoglossus pictus
AAGGATTTTTTCCAAATAAGCACTCTGCACAATAAAACTGATTCAATGCTTAACTGTTAAGTAGTTTACCATCAGTAACATACTACATGTCTCACATACTCCACATACAATAGTACACGTTTGTGCATTTCCGGTTTTACTTCCTTTTTCTAGATGCAAAAAAAACATCTTTCGTGGTCTTTGAAGTGAATGGGAAAAAAAAAGTGCTCCATGCGCCTTTAATTCTAAGGTTGACAAATTTGTTTGAGTCATAGTATTACAGAAATATTAGAAGATTAACTAAAAAGTTAGGAGCCAGGAACTTTTTGGAGCTCTCTGGCTCCCAGGCCTCTTTAATTTGTTAGACACGCTGACAAGAGAAATGTAACCGTACCATTAAAAACCAAATATATATTTATAGAATGGATTTAGGTTCACATCTCCTTCCTGAGGTTTATATGTACCCATCATTTCTGATATAATCAGTATTTAGTATCTGCCTGGACTTTGTTCAGGTCTAGGAGCTAGGCCTGGCTCAACCAGTGGCTCCTAAAACTATTGCTGGCTAATAACTTTTTGGGTTATTATGCATGTATTTCTATTAATACATGCTACACTGCCTTAAATAAAAGGTATTGCTGGTTACCAATCTGGTTCACTCCAAAGTCTGATATAAATAAACTATTACTGAGACCTATCAATTATTAATAAATTCAACAGCCTTCCAGCAGAGGTGGCAGAGGCACGCCGTAAAGGAAAGGATGACTTTCCAAAATATGGGTGGATTTATTAAGCTGGACGGGGCCCCTGACCCAACGGCGCCACAGGGCCCCTGACCCAACGGCACCACAGGGCCCCTGACCCAACGGCGCCACAGGGCCCCTGACCCAACGGCGCCACAGGGCCCCTGACCCAACGGCGCCACAGGGCCCCTGACCCAACGGCGCCCTGCGTTTCCTCAAAAGTTTGACTGGCTCATTTGATACAGCCATGAACGTAACTGGATATGGAGGTCACAAGGTCAATGTTCTCATTAAGCATCAAATCTACATTTTCATTATTTTATATACACATATACGCTGCCAGGGTTGGTTCTCCCTAGCATACAAACACCTAAACAAATGAAATACTGGTCCAAACCGGTGTCATTTTTACACCTTCAACCAGCCTCAACTTACTGTTAAAACAACAACAACAAAAATAAATATATATTATGTATATTTTATATACATATCCTGCCAGCCGTCCAAGCAGTTGAAATGATATTAAGGACAAGGATGTGATTATAGGATGTTACTTTACATTCAATACAGGTGCGCACACACTATATATATATATATATATACACACAGTATGTAAGTTTTCAATCTTGCCAATAGGGAAAGCAGCGTGTAAGTTTGACTTTAAACTCAAAGACAGGGCCCTCCATTCGCTATGGAATATGTTGGCGAGTTACAAAGAACGCAAATAATGAATGGAAATATAAATTTATATCAATGTATTTATATTTGTATATTTATTTGTAACGCACCTACATACTGTACATATATATATTGCGGCAGGTTGCCCGTCGGAGGGTAGCTGCTACACATCCTGCCAGGCCGGGCCACCTCTACATACAACACGTTTCTTTGTCACTTGATCAGCTGTTGGCTTGGCCCGGCCCCTCTCCCCTCTTCCGGGTAGTAACAGAGCAGCCAATGCCTGGGCCGCAAGCTGACAAAACAAGCAGCTCGGCGCTCGGCCTGCTCTAGTAATGTGCAACAGTTTAATAAGGAAGTTAGTGAGTGGGGGGGGGGGGGGGCACCACATCTTGTAGGACTAATCCAGCCATAGCAGAGCATTATTACTGGATCATATGGGACATGATGTATCAGGTGATGGACATGTATAATTTAGCTGGAGTATATAAATAGGGCTGGCAGGGAGCAGGTCAGTGACTCAATGTCACGACCCAGCCCTAAGTGATTAACCCTTTCACTAACAGGCTCCCTGCCAGTGAAAGGGTTAAGAAGTTAACCCTTGTCAGAACGCCTGGCTGGTATTTCTGGTTTGGGGTGAGAGGGGTGGGAGCAGGGGGCCACATTCCTCCATGAAGCTGGGCCACTTTGTTCAACAACACTCCCTTTCACGTCAGACAAAAACCTCTAGTGTCCTGTCCCACAAATACACCCAGGGGTGAGGTGGACATCTAGGGCAAAATCCAGAGGAGGGAAAGGGGGAGGGGAAAGAAAACATTCATAGTAATAACAAGTTGTCAGCTGCTCTGTGGACCCTCCCCACACAGCCATAGGAGCCTGACAGCCCCTCTATAAACACACTGCTTAACCCATTCACCTCCAAAGGGGTGCGACGTGTCACAGCCTGTATTTAATTATATATAAATAATATAGGAAAAGGAGTAGGGGTCCAACAATACATATATTTATCTGGCAGCATATTTCTTAAAGTGACAGCAAGTAAGGCCTGCATTGCAGTCAGAACACCTCCAATAGGCTTTCAGGTGAGTATTTATAAAGGATCTAATGACCTGGAGGTGAAAAGGAACAAAGCCCCTAATAAAGTGAGCATCGATATTACACAGGTGATGAGAGAAAAAGCTGCAACACATTGCACAGCAACCTCACGGTGATTAATGAAGCGTTTGTGCTGAATACGGATATGTCCAAATGCTGCTGTCTGCGAGTGCCTGCCATTTACTATGTCTGCAAGCATCAGCCAGCATGAATCCCAAGATTGCAGCCTTTTGTCTGCAGTCTTACAATAAAACCAAGAAGGATACCATTAGGATTAGGGAGAATTCAGATGAAGAGGAAAAAAATGACATCATCGACTTAAAATAAAAAAAGCTAGGGCACCATATGGGTGAACAAAGCATTGATCGTAATGTTTGGGTGAGAAACAGACAAGAGTGACAGGGCAGGGGGCTTATACAAAAAATACATTATAATATAGCTCAGAAAATACTCCGGTGTGACAGAACCGTGCAGGATTATGCAGGAAGCCCAAAAATACTGGAAGGGGTCTAGAAGGGGGACCGGGGTCTCAGAAGGGGGACCGGGGTCTCAGAAGGGGACCGGGGTCTCAGAGGGGGACCGGGTTCTCAGAAGGGGGACCGGGGTCTCAGAAGGGGGACCGGGGTCTCAGAAGGGGACCGGGGGTCTCAGAAGGGGGACCGGGGTCTCAGAAGGGGGACCGGGGTCTCAGAAGGGGGACCGGGGTCTCAGAAGGGGGACCGGGGTCTCAGAAGGGGGACCGGGGTCTCAGAAGGGGGACCGGGGTCTCAGAAGGGGGACCGGGTCTCAGAAGGGGGACCGGGTCTCAGAAGGGGACCGGGGTCTCAGAAGGGGGACCGGGGTCTCAGAAGGGGGACCGGGGTCTCAGAAGGGGGACCGGGGTCTCAGAAGGGGACCGGTGGTCTCAGAAGGGGGACGGGGTCTCAGAAGGGGGACCGGGGTCTCAGAAGGGGTACGGGGTCCCCAGAAGGGGTAAAGATAAGATAAACCTTAGCAAAGAAAGCTAGTATTATATGCAATATACACAGAGATCTCTCTTTAAATATTTGTCGACAGCACAACCCAGCTCTCCTCCCTACCACCACAAGACAAACAACCAAGTCCTCCTCGTCTGATGCCCCCTCCTCTCGGTTGCGGCCTGCCAGCCTGGGGATTGTAATCACTGGGGCACATCCCATAGGAGCAGTAAACACAGATTATACACCTATATATACCCCTATAGAGGAGCAGATACCGTATATACATTTACCAGTTCATACATATTCTATAATTCATAACTTCATGCAGTTGTCTTGAACAATGAGTTGGATATTGATTGGTAAACAACAACTGCTATACAGCAACAACAATACTATACATGAAACTAAATCAATATATTGATACAAATAAACAAATAGGCTTATAAACAAGAGATGCAAAGTATATTATATAGATACACATACTAGAAAACACTAGAATAACCACTTGACAGATCTTGCTCCCAGCAGTAGCCATGATTTAGGTTCACCCTTTGTTATATGTCCTCACTGTCTGCCCCCTCCCCAGGTATGTCTTTAGCACAGCTGTACACACCTAGCCCCCCAATATTCACCCCCAGACTTGTGCCATTACATGAAGCATTTGCTAGCCATAAATATCCTACATCTCTATGCACCCCCACACCTCAGGAATCTACTTTATACCCCACCCCATTACTTGCCCCCACAACTAAAATGACAGAATCTGCCCCACATCAGGAATCTACTTTATACCCCACCCCATTACTTGCCCCCACAACTAAAATGACAGAATCTGCCCCACATCAGGAATCTACTTTATACCCCACCCCATTACTTGCCCCCACAACTAAAATGACAGAATCTGCCCACATCAGGAATATACTTTATACCCCACCCCATTGCTTGCCCCCACACCTTATATCACAGAATCTGCCCCACATCAGCAATATACTTTATACCCCACCCCATATCTGTAATATACCTTATTTATCATGTACCCCTCCCAGTTACCCCCTCCTCCCTGGTATTTACCCCATATCATGTATTTACCTCCTTCCCCAAGTGCTATAGGTACAATACACAGGCACCCCCTACCCAGACCCCATTAATTGCCCCCAGAGCAGGTATCTGCGTTATTCCTCAGGGCACTTGTCACTCCCAGCTCCCCCATACCCACCATTTGCCCGCAGTATCTGCCCCACAGAGGGTATTTACCTCATAACGCCAGGCTGGGGTCCCTCCCAGCAGTAGGCACCCTTACTCTCTGCCTCGGCCCCCCTATTACCCCTCATCCCCTGATTCCATTCCCCAGCTCCCCCTTATCGCCCCTCAGGATACAGTTTCACCACGTCCGTGTCCATGCGCCTCTTGCCCGGGCTGGGGGAGGACATGTTGGCGTCTCCCGGTGTCCGGGGCCCTGTGTGACCTGTATGTGCGGCTGGGGGGCCTCCCTTCAGCTCTCCCCCCAGCCCCGGGAACCTGCGGCCTCCACTCCGGGGACTGCCCTTCAAGAAAACAATAAATAATAACAACAAACACCACCGAGCCGAGCGCCGCCGTCACTTGATCGCGCTAATAGTGACGCGCCGGCCGCGGAGGAACACTTAAAAACAGACAGGGAAGGGGCGGAGCTGCACCCGCTGGGCGGAGGTATCTGCCAGCGTTCCAAGCCTCGTTCTGGGGCAGAGAGAGCTGTGTGTGAGACTATACATTGGGTGATAGACACGCCTTCTCCAACATGTCGGGGGCTGGGGTTGCGCAAAGGCTATGGGAAATGTAGTCTTTAATACCTGGAATTTGGAACTGTAAATGTATAGACAGGAATGTGTGTGTGTATACACATATACAGTACATTAGTTATATTGTATTATATTGTTTTAAATTATAGATTATATTATCCTATATTGTACAATGTTATCTTGTTATACAACACTTGAGTATTAAACACTGTATTTATTATATGCTATATTATATATATCCCTAGACACATTTATAGGCTGTAACATACAGGGTGATATATCTGTCTTTCCCATATGCCCTGATTAGGGAACCTCACAAGTGTTTTTTCTTATTAAGTGGAATCAAAAGAGTTCGTATATAGCCTGATAACCGTTTCGCCAATGTGTCTTTGTATATGCTATAATAGTTATTATTATTATACCTAAACTTCACTGTGTACCCAGCGTGACCTGAGAGTATAACCCAGGTCCTGGGGCTCTGACCTGAATGTCCACGACAGACCCTAAGAGTATAACCCAGGTCCTGGGGCTCTGACCTGAATGTCTACGACAGACCCTGAGAGAATAACCAAGGTCCTGGGGCTCTGACCTGAATGTCCACGACAGACCCTGAGAGAATAACCCAGTCCTGGGGCTCTGACCTGAAATGTCAAGGACAGACCCGAGTATAACCCAGGTCCTGGGCTCTGACCTGAATGTCCACGACAGACCCTAAGAGTATAACCAAGGTCCTGGGGCTCTGACCTGAATGTCTATGACAGACCCTAAGAGTATAACCCAGGTCCTGGGGCTCTGACCTGAATGTCCACGACAGACCCTAAGAGTATAACCAAGGTCCTGGGGCTCTGACCTGAATGTCTATGACAGACCCTAAGAGTATAACCCAGGTCCTGGGGCTCTGACCTGAATGTCCACGACAGACCCTGAGAGTATAACCAAGGTCCTGGGGCTCTGACCTGAATGTCTATGACAGACCCTAAGAGTATAACCAGGTCCTGGGGCTCTGACCTGAATGTCCACGACAGACCCTAAGAGTATAACCAAGGTCCTGGGGCTCTGACCTGAATGTCTATGACAGACCCTAAGAGTATAACCCAGGTCCTGGGGCTCTGACCTGAATGTCCACGACAGACCCTAAGAGTATACCCAAGCTCCTGGGGTTCTGACCTGAATGTAATGGACAGACCCTAAGAGTATAACCAAGGTCCTGGGGCTCTGACCTGAATTTCAAGGACAGACCCTGGGGCTCTGAATGTCTACAACAGACCCTAAGAGTATAACCAAGGACCTGGGGCTCTGACCTGATTGTAATGGACAGACCCTGGGGCTCTGACCTGAATGTCTACGACAGACCCTGAGAGAATAACGAAGGTCCTGGGAAATCCCGAATGTCCAAGGTCAGACCTGATACAGTGCTAACTTAGGCCCTGGGGCCACCAATCTGGGTCAGCTCACAGTCAGTCCCTTATCTAGCTCGGTGTTTACCTGAACCAGAGTGTCCCTGAGGTCGGGTCCCTCCACAGCAGATTATGGCCACTCCCCTGGACTCAACAACCATTATCCCTGAGGGGCAGGGTGGCCAATAATACATCTGGGACACTGTCATGCCTGGACATGTCACACAGGGCCTGACTGATAAGAGGCTGAATGCCTGCACCACCCCACCCCCCCCCCAACATGGAACATATTCAGGAAACCTTTATATATTTCTACAGCATTTTTAGTGTCCACTATTATATTACTATTGTATTTAATTGTATTATGTTATATTTTACTGTATTTTATTGCATTATATTTTATTATTATTATCTTCTATTTTCTATCGGCCAAACATATTCTGTAGCGCTGTACAGGGATAAGAACAAGGAGAAATAAATTTTCCCAAAGCACTACTCTACAATATATTGTATTATATTAGATTATATTGCAATCATATTCTTATTGTATTGTATAATATTTATGGTATGGTAACTAGTGACGTGCCCGTCAAAAATTAATGACAATTAAATTTGAAGCCTGGCAATTGCTGTTGGCCACACAATGCCATGCCCTTACCCTCTAACTTACCGCCTCGCAATGAGCGCCTTTGGCGCTCATCGGGGGCCTTTCCTACCGTCTAATTTTTACCCCACCTTATTTCCTGTATCTCTTTTCCCCCCTCTCCTCACCCCCTGTGTCTCTTTATTCTCTCTTTTTTTTAGTGTTGCATGCCTCGCGCAGATCGCCGTTGTTTTCATTTTCCAAGTCTGACATTTCTTATGAGCGACGTTGTTTGCATTTTCCAAAGTACTGCGTGCCTGGCGTTGTTCGGCTAAGTGTTACGCGCTTCGGCCTCATTTTGATCCCTTTTGAAAGCATTTACGTTTTAACGGCAGCCATTATTTTCCTTGCTTAGCAGATTTTCGATCTCCAAAAAACGGTAATCAAGATTCAAATTAGTTTGCAACCCTCACTCCCAGGCTCCCTGCCTCTCCCCCTGAGCTGTGTGTGAGGTTTTTTAAGTTGTTTTGTCAATTATTTTTATTTTTTTATTGGTGTTTCGAGTTGCGTGCTTTGAGTTGAGGACCCCTTAGAGGCCACCCTAAAAGGGCACTATTGGAGGGCCTGCAATGAGCCTATGGGGCTCAATCGTGAGCTCTGCAATGAGCGCCTCCGGCCAAGTGTGACCTGTGGCGCTTATCGCAAGCCCTTGTGCACCCTTCAATCTGTTTGCATCCTCCATCAGTAGAGCGTCACCTAGGGCAAATATCAACTATGACGGGACAAGAGGACCCCTCTTAAGAGGGACCCTAAAAGGGCTCAATTGCGAGGTCTGCAATGAGCGCCTACGTCCCTTCATCGCTGATTGCAGGCATCGCCAATGGGCGCCCCTTCAATCTCTTTCCATCCTCCATCCGGTTGGTGCGTCCTCGGGCAAATGACTCCTATGACTGGGACAGAGGACCTTAGAGGCACCCTGTAAGGGGCACTATTGCGTGCTTCATGACTGTAGTGCGTGCTTCGTGATGAGCGCCTATGCAATGAGGCCCGCACGATTTTGAAATGACAGGGGCTGCATGAGTGCCGAACGGGAGATGCTCACAATGAGTGCAAGGCCCGAAAAATTGTGGGTTGGACGACGAAGGCGCTCATTGTGTGGCTTGCAGTGAACGCAGAAGGCGCTCATCGCGGGTCTCGCGATGAGCATCAAAGCTGCTCATTGAAAGGCATAAAAGTGTCGGGTTTGACGAGGCCTACAATAATCAGCTGAAGGCGCTCATTGCCAGGCCCGCCAAGTTAGAGAGGGGGGGGGGAGAGCCTCGCATTGTGTGGCAAACAGCATTGCCAGACTTCAAATTTTATTGCCGTCATTTTTGACAAGCAAGTCGCTAGTGTATCACATATAATAGTTGTCAAACTACAAGACGTCGTCACACTTTGCGTAGTGCATACGAGTTAGTCGATGAGCGCCGCCGAAGCGAGGAGAGCCATTAACGCGTAGCACTTATGCGATGCCAGAGTACCTTGTGTAGCGAGGCGAGCCCAGTAAAGGCACTACAACGCACTACAAACTATCACCACAACACACGATTAGGCACTGAAACACGCGGGACTTAGCCACAAAAACACTTACTAAATGCGGGATTGCCTCTTGGCGTGCAATCGGTGACAAACGCAGAACTTATAAAAAAAAAAATTACGAGACGCAAGACATAGAAATAAAAAATACGAGACGCGGGACTTAGAAAAAAAATACGAACTGCGAAACACAAAAAAACAATAAAAAACACACTAAATACACCAAAAAAATTACCAAAAACATCACACACAGCACCGGGGGCAACAGCCAGGACGTCTGGGGAGTGAGGTGGAACGAATTTTACGCTGATTTAGACGACAAAAAATGGCCGCCGAAAAAATAAAACAAGGCTACACGCCGCCGGACAGCGCAAAACACTGCCAAACGCGTAGCACTTTACACATCAAACTACGAACTACAAGATACAGTATTACAAAAGCCGGGAAATGCTCACGAGACGCGCAACACATTAATAACATTTACGACTATACAATGCCCGCTTTACACAATAACCCTAACGGCTTTACCTCGCGCACGCAGCCTATTTACATTGCGCACTTGGAAACATTCATTACACTTTATAAGCCGGTCACCAACACTCAAAATGTAGATTGTATGCAGACGCAAAATACCAAACAGATTGTCAGCTCTTCAGCCTATTGCTCGCTGCATATATACGTTAGAAATAATTAAAGTAGATTAATTTATTCAAGAAAATAATTATTACTTTACTACATCTACATAGAAATATATATCTCACTTTATCATGGACTGATGAAGGTGCGCACGAGGACCAAAAGTACCACGACAGGAGAGGCTCGCAATGAGCGCCGACAGGTCCTCAGAGTACAAAAGCTTTCTCATGGCTTAAAATGTTATTGCTAGTATATATTATATTATATTATGTTATATATTACATCACATATAATAGTTGTCCGTATTGCAAGTTTGTCCGTCACGCCATTTAAAAATAACGGGGTTGTGCCATGCGCAATGAACTCCGAAGGCAAACAAACTGTAGGCGCTCATCGCAAAGCCAGCACAACTTTGTGAAAGAAACTGGTGGCCTTTCAGGGTCCCTCCAAGGTGTCATCTGTCCCGTCAGGGTTGTTCTTTTGGCGAGGATTGCTCCACCGATGGAGGATGGAAACAGACTGCACGTGCGATTGCGCTGGCCGCGGTCACCGCCGAAGCATGTAGCACTTTGGCGCTGATTTCGAAACCACGCAAGACTTTGAAAAAATATTACTACTTTAACGGCCCGAAATTTGTTCACACGTAAATCGGAAAACCGACAGAAAAACTAAAGTTAATTTAAAAATAACTTACACCCCTCACAGACAGCACAGGGGGAGAGGCAAGGAGCCTCTGTGAGTGAGGTTGCAAGTTAAATTGAGGTTTAATTGGCATTTTTAGGAGATTGAAAATCGGCTAAGCAAGGTAAAAAATGAACGGCCATAAACCCGTAACTGTTTACGGCAGTAAAGGAGACACAAGGGAGGGAGAGGAGGGGGAAAGGAGACACAAGGGAGAGGAGGGGGAAAAGGAGACACAAGGGAGGAGAGGAGAGAGAAAAGGAGACACTAAGGGAGGGAGAGAGGAGCCGGAAAAGGAGACACAACGGAAGGAGAGGAGGCAGAAAAGGAGACACAAACAGCATTGTTTTATTATATTATACTAGGAGATTGCCAGTCAAAAAGATGGGAATTACATTTGAAAGCTGGCAATTGCTGTTTGCCAGCAATGCTTGGCCTCTTTCCCCCAGTAACTTGCGAGCCTCCCCAGCGTCTACTTTACGGGCCTCGCGATGAGCACCTTGGGTCTTTGCCACTCATTGCTGGCCTTGACCACCTGGCACTTGTCACTTGTCTTGGCCAACCCACCCTGTGTCTTTTTCTCAATTCTCGTTACCTGTGTCTCCTTCCCCTCCCCCCTCTCTCCCCTTTGTCTTCTTTCCCCCTCTCCCTCCCCCTGTGTCTCCGTTCCCCCCCTCTCCCTCTCCTTGTACCTCCTTTCTCCATCTCCTTTCCCCCTCTCTCCCTCTCCTGTTCCTCTTTTCCCCTCGTCCCCTTTCCCCTGTGCCTCCTTTTCCCCTTTCCCTTTTCCCCCCTCTCCCTTTTCCCCCTTGTGTCTCCTTTCTCCCTCTCCCTTTCCCCCGCTCATGTTTCATTCCCCCCTCTCCCTCCCTTGTGTTTCCGTTCCCCCTCCTCTCCCCTCCCTTGTCTCCTTTACCCCCTCCTCTGTGTCTCGTACCCGGTTGCATTTGTGCGGCTCGACTCCAGAAAGTATTTCTTGCCAGAGGACGGGAGCCACAGACGAGAAGATGGAGTGCGGCGCTGCTAGCAGGGTTGCATCCAGGTACGTGCTTGACGCTGCTGTCAGGAACCAGGTACTGCAGGGTGTTGGGAGCCAGAGGACGCTCATCGGGAGCCCTCCACTGGCAGGAACCAGGTACTGCAGGGTGTTGGGAGCCAGAGGCGCTCATCGGGAGAGCCCTCCACTGGCAGGAACAAGGTACTGTGGGGTGATGCGAGTATGGGGAGCCTCGCGATAAGCCAAGAAGAAGCCTCCCTACGCGAAACATTCGCGCTCAGGCCGGATCCAGGTCTCCACTGGATGACGTCACTTAGCGGGTTGCCCATTACAAGCCGTCAAATGCCGACCAGAATACGGCCAATGTAACTTGTGGTATCTTTGTTCCCTTGGGATTGATATATATAATGAGACCAAGATAAATCATTTCAGAACTTTTTCCACCTTTAATCTGACCTATAAACTGTACAACTCAATTGAAAAACAAACTGAAATCTTTTAGGTAGAGGGAAGAAAAAAATATAAAATAAAATAATATGGTTGCATAAGTCTGCACACCCTTAAAATAATACTTTGTTGAAGCCCCTTGTGATATTTGGAAACTGTTCATAATTCCCTCTATCTTAACTAAGGCCCCCAGTTCCAGCTGAAGACAAAAAAAGGCCCGAAGCATGATGCTGCCACCACCATGCGTCACTCTGGGTATGGTGTTCTTTTGGTGATGTGCAGTGTTGTTTTTGCGCCAAACATATCTCTTTGGAATTATGGCCAAAAAGTTCAACCTTGGTTTCATCAGACCATAACACCTTTTCCCACATGCTTTTTGGAGACTTCAGATGTGTTTTTGCAAATGTAGCCTGGGCTTGGATGTTTTTCTTCGTAAGAAAAGGACTTTCGTCTTGCCACTCTACCCCATAAGCCCCAGACATATGAAGAATACGGGAGATTGTTGTCACATGTACCACACAGCCAGTACTTGCCAGATATTCCATGCAGCTCCTTTAATGTTGCTGTAGGCCTCTTGGTAGCCCTCCCAGACCAGTTATCTTCTCGTCTTCTTCAACAATTTTAGAGGGAGCTCCAGGTCTTGCTAATGTCACTGTTGTGCCATATTTTCTCCACTTGATGATGACTTGTCTCACTGTGTTCCATGGTATATCTAATGCCTTGGAAATTCTTTTGTACCCTTCTCCTGACTTTTAACAATGAGATCCCTCTGATGCTTTGGAAGTTCTCTGTGGGACCATGGCTTTTGCTGTGGGATGCGACTAAAGAACATTTCAGGAAAGACCAACTAGAGCAGCTGAACTTTATTTGGGGTTAATCAGAGGCACTTTAAATGATGGCAGGTGTATGCTGACTCCTATTTTAACACGATTTGTAATGTGATTGCTTAATTCTCGAACACAGCTACATCCCCCAGTTATAAGAGGGTGTGGCAGACTTATGCAGCCACATTATCTTTACTTTTTTTTTCTTCCCTCACCTAAAAGATTTCAGTTTGTTTTTCAATTGAGTTGTAGTTTATAGGTCACATTAAAGGTGGAAAAAGTCTGAAATTATTTATCTTTGTCTAATTTTTTTACAGCTCAGAAACCCCTGACATTTTAACAGGGGTGTGTAGACTTTTTTATATCCACTGTATATTTTGGGAATTATCATATTTGTCACATTTATTTTTTGATTAATATTAAAGAGTGACTAATACTTTACCCACATGTCCAGATAGAGTGTTAAATCATTGATACTTTGTCAACTTATTTCTATTTTAATACTATCACTAGCAATAGTGTAGATAGCTTATTCATAGGAAGGTTAGAGGGCAAGTGGCGGGTCCTATTCCCAACTCTGTCACCAATTAGAAGAGGGAACGCCCATCACATATATAATATATATTTCTATGAAAGAGTCATATTGTCTTATATGATAAAAAAATTATACATAGGTCTATCGGTTGATCTAAAATTGCTGCTATTATATTATTTTTTTTTAATTGACGTTTTTTATTTTATATACAGTTTGTTTTAACCAATCATATTAAAAGGTAAATTTTAGCTTTGGTCTAGAAATGTATTTCTCTATTTTGATAATTGTGTATTTACTCCTCTAGTTTAAAGGTGTTCTTTATTCTTTTTGTTTGGTAAAAGTGTTTTTACACTTACTAGATGAGTTTATTAAGGGGTTACTAATAATATTGCTCATATTATCTTTTTTTAAAAGATTTTATGCATATACCTATAATCCCAAGAAATACACTTTAGATAATTCTTCTTCGTTCTTATTTGCATTAATAGATGCAGCATTGCTCTCCAGGAATGTAATTGCCCCTCTTGTACCCACAATTACCACAATAATATCATGGATGCCTCCAGGATACATGGAATAATATTAACAACCTAGTTATAACATATAGTATATATTTATATATATATATATATTTTTTTTTTATATAATATACATATACAGTACCTTGCAAAAGTATTCACCCCCGTGATTTTTTTACCTATTTTGTTACATTACAGCCTTAAGTTCAATGTTTTGTTCATCATGAATTTTATGTGGCGGATCAGAACACAATAGTGTAAGTTGGTGAAGTGAAATGAGAAAAATATATACATAAAAACAATTCTTTAGAAATAGAAAACAGAAAATTGGCATGTGCGTATGTATTCACCCTCTTTGTCTATGAAGCCCAATAAAAAGCTCTGGTGCAACCAATTACCTTCAGAAGTCACATAATTAGTGACATGATGTCCACCTGTGTGCAATCTAAGTGTCACATGATCTGTCAATTACATATACACACCTTTTTTGAAAGGGTCCCAGAGGCTGCAACACCTAAGCAAGAGGCACACTAACCAAACACTGCCATGAAGACCAAGGAACCCTCCAAACAAGTAAGGGACAATGTTGTTGAGAAGTACAAGTCAGGGTTAGATTATAAAAAAATATCCAAATCTTCGATGATCCCCAGGAGCACATCAAAATCTATCATAACCAAATGGAAAGAACCATGGCCACAACAGCAAACCTGCCAAGAGACGGCCCGCCCACCAAAACTCACGGAACCGGGCAAGGAGGGCATTAATCAGAGAGGCAGCACAGAGACCTAAGGTAACCCTGGAGGAGCTGCAGAGATCCAAAGCAGAGACTGGAGTATCTGTACATAGGACGACAATAAGTTGTATGCTCCATAGAGTTGGGCTTTATGGCAGAGTGGCCAGAAGAAAGCCATTACTTGCAGCAAAAACAAAATGGCACGTGGGAGACTCACAAAATGTATGGAGGAAGGTGCTCTGGTCTGATGAGACTAAAACTGAACTTTTCGGCCATCAACGAAAACGCTATGTCTGGCGCAAACCCCAACACATCATATCACCCAAAGACCACCATCCCCACAGTGACACATGGCGGTGGCAGCATCACGCTGTGGGGATGGGACTGGGAAAACTGGTCAGAGTTGAGGGAAAGATGGATGGTGCTAATACAGGGATATTCTTGGGCAAAACCTGTACCACTCTGTGCGTGATTTGAGGCTAGGACGGGGGTTCACCCTTCCAGCAGGACAATGACCCCAAACACAGTGCTAAAGCAACACTTGGGGGGTTTAAGGGGAAACATGTAAATGTGTTGGAATGGCCGAGTCACAGCCCAGACCTCAATCAATAGGAAATCTGTGGTCAGACTTAAAGATTGCTGTTCACAAGAGCAAACCATCCAACTGGAAGGAGCTGGAGCAGTTTTGCAAGGAGGATTGGGCAAAAATTCCCAGTGGTAAGATGTGGCGAGCTCATAGAGACTTATCCAAAGCGACTTGGAGCTGTGATTGCCGCAAAAGGTGCGCTACAAAGTATTGACTTTAGGGGGGTGCATAGTTATGCACAGGGACTCGTTCTGTTATTTTGTCCCTATTTGCTGTTCGCTTCACAATAAAATAAAAAAAACATCTTCCAAGTTGTGGCATGTTCTGTAAATTAAATGATGCAAATCCTCAAACAATCCATGTTACGTCCAGGTAGTGAGGCAACAAAACACAAAAAATGCCCAAGGGGGGTTGACATACTTTTCAGTGTGTTTATTTTTGCTTTTACAGTGCTACGGACAGGAGGTTTAAACCCCTTGTGAGTCCTATCTGGTACCAGTAGGATTTTTTTGGCTCTGTTTGCTATTTACGGGTGTGAAAACATTTGCGGGCTTGAGGACTTGTAACAATTTAATAGAGATTGTAAGATTTACAGGATTGACAGATCAAAGGCTTAGCTGGGACGGAGTTCGGATTTTTCATGTCCCCGTAGGGATTTTCCGCCCTGTAACCCCGCAGATCATTTGTGGGTAGCTAAAAGGGGCCAATTTAATAGCCGTAACTTTTGCTGGCTTCATTACGGGCTTCTGGAACTTTGATTTGGCTAATTTATTAGGGGCCTTAGTCTCCTTTGTGTTCCCAGCATGCTCAGAGCTTCTGTTTACGGCAGGCCTGAACAGCTTTTAGTGCAAAGGAAGCTATTACAATGTCAAGGTAATAGAAAAAACTTTCAGCTCAAGAGATCCTCCCTCCAGATTGGGCTTGTTATCAGTACTTAATTACCGTATTACTGAATTAATGGCTACCCTTTTACGTGTAGCTTCTGAAGTTTTAATAGAAACTGTCTGTGACACCTCAGAAGCCATATGCAAAAGGAAGTCATTAATCAATCAATCATGCGGTATGCAGGTACTGATAACAAGGAGGGAGCATATGTTGAGTTACAGCCAATACGTCTCAGTAATAATCAGTTTAAGTTCACAATTAATTGTAAGATTGTTTGTAGCGATCTTAAAGTGACAAAGTGGAGGCTGCAAACACGGAAACTATTAAAAGTACAAATAATAACAAAGACTATTATCAGCGGAATGTGGCTAACATTGAAGCAATTTTGGAGCTGTTAGTCAGCCATTTCTGCTGGTACAGCTGGTGCAATGCAACCGAGCCCTTATGAGGGGAGCCCGTGCCGGTGCAGATGGTGCAATGCAGGCGAGCCCCTTATGAGGGGAGCCTGTGCCGGTGGCAGATGGTGCAATGCAGGCGAGCCCTTATGAGGGGGAGCCCCATGCCGATGCAGATGGTGCAATGCATCCAAACCCTTATGAGGGGGAGCCCGTGCCGATGCAGATGGTGCAATACACCCGAGGCCCATATGAGGGGAGCTTGTGCCCAGTACAGATGGTGCAATGCACCCGAGCCCTTATTGAGGGGAGCCCGTTGCTGGTGCAGATGGTGCAATGCACCGAGCCATTATGAGTGGAGCCCATGCCCTGTGCAGATGGTGCAATAACACCCAAGCCCTTATGAGGGGAGCCTGTGACGATGCAGACGGTGCAATGCATACGAGCCCTTATGAGGGGGGAGCCCGTGCCGATGGTGCAGATGGTGCAATGCACCCGAGCCCCTTATGAGGGAGCCCGTGCCGGTGCAAGATGGTGCAATGCACCCGAGCCCATTATGAGTGGAGCCCATGCCTGTGCAGATGGCTGCAATGCACCCAAGCCCTTATGAGGGGAGCCTGTGACGATGCAGACGGCTGCAATGGCATCCGAGCCCTTATGGGGGGGAGCCCGTGCCGATGGGTGCAGATGGTGCAAGCACCCGAGCCCTTATGAGGGGAGCCCGTGCCGGTGCAGATGGTGCAATGCACCCGAGCCATTATGAGTGGAGCCCATGCCTGTGCAGATGGTGCAATACACCCAAGCCCTTATGAGGGGGAGCCTGTGACGATGCAGATGGTGCAATGCATCCGTGCCCTTATGAGGGGGGAGCCCGTGCCGATGGTGCAATGCACCCCGCAGCCCTTATGAGGGGGAGCCCATGCCGGTGCAGATGGTGCATGCACCCGAGCCCTTATGAGGGGGGAGCCCGTGTCCGATGGTGCAAATACACCCGAGTCCTTACTGAGGGGAGCCCGTGCCGGTGCAGATGGTGCAATGCACCCAAGCCCTTAAGAGGGGAGCCCGTGCGGTGCAGATGGTGCAATGCACCTGAGCCCTTTATGAGGGGGAGCCCATGCCGGTGCAGATGGTGCAATGCACCCGAGCCCTTATGACGGGGAGCCACGTAGCCGGTGCAGATGTTCTGCAATGCACCGAGACCTTATGAGGGGGGAGCCCGTGCCCGATGGCTGCAATGCACCGAGCCCTTATGAGGGGAGCCCATGCCGGAGCAGATGGTGCAATGCCACCCAAAGCCCTTACTGAGGGGAGCCCGTGCCGGTGCAGACTGGTGCAATGCACCTGAGCCCTTATGAGGGGAGACCATGCCGGTGCAGATGGTGCAATGCACCCAAGCCCTTATGAGGGAAAGGCTGTTGCCGGTGCAGATGGTTGCAATGCACCCGAGCCCTTATGAGGGGAGTCTGTGCCGGTGCAGATGGTGCAATGCACCCAAGACCCTTATGAGGGGAGCCCATGCCGATGCAGATGGTGCAATGCACCCAAGCCTTATGAGGGGAGCACGTGCCGTTGCAATGCACCAGAGCCCTTATGAGGGGTGCCCGTGTTGTCCTGCTTTTTTATTTTATTTTTTTAGCTGGGTTACTGGTTGTGGAGGCAGTGCCGTGTCCGGGCCCTGGTCACACAGGCAGGAGCAGCTAGAATATAAAGAGAGGGTGGCTATTAAGCTGGGCCAGAGGCTGGAGGAGGTGATATCGCTTTGGAAGGGGTCTTGGGAGGAGTTTCTTTGGAAAGGGTCTTGGGATGATAATATCAGGGGCCAGTGGTTGGAGGAGGGGGGGTGTAGTTTTTTTTACCCCTCCATTCACTAGACAGCTGGACCAACACATTATTACACCACTTTGTTCCCATAATGCTTTGGCTTGTGTGCAAGGTCTCCTGGGTGCCATGTATCACACCACTGACAATACCTGCTCTCGGGGGTTAATTATTAATCCAAAACCAGGGATGCAGCACCTGCCGGATCCCCACGGGGCATTCCCCCTCTTAAGTCTGTAGGTGATGATGTCGTGTATCAAAATGTAAAAGAAAAGTAACAAGAAAAGGTATATACAAAGAATATACAAAGTACTTAAAAAAAGTGGGTTTTTATGCCCCTCCAAATAGGCAAATAGGTCAGTGGGCTTTATTTTGAAAACACATTATATATTTTTAAAATGTTTTTTCCATTTAATTATATTTTTTAAAAAGTAATTAAAGTTAACAGCCTGGCAAGTTATTGGCTTCAAGCCCCATGCCGAGCTCCATATCTGAGCCCAGGTGTGATTGACCACACATGTGGCTTCATATGTAACAGACTAACAACATTTGAAGCTGTGTAACTGTGAGCATATAACATATTTAGAGGAAAAATCTGCATTTGTGTGTATAGAAAGTTTCCATCTTGTCTGATTTTATGAGGATGTGTTCTTATATATTGAACAGTAAAGGAAAGGTGAAGGAGAGGAATGGACCTTGTAATTTGATACATACCATCTTCTCCCACACATGTTTAGAAGTAATGCATGTTAATGCTCTTACCATACATGCATTTTATCCAATTATCATGGCTTCTCCAGGGTCCAGCAGAGGGTTTTTTAGGCTTTATACTGCCCTAAGCCATTCAGATTTGTGCCCCCCCCCCCCCCCCACCCCCCCCCCCCCCCCCCCCCCCCCTCCCCCCCCCCCCCCCCCCAGCTTTCCATCACAGGTCCCACAACTTCCTTTCATCACTGGGCCTAGTAGCAGGTCCCCACAACTTCTTTCATCGCTGAGCTGAGTAGCAGGTCCCACAACTTCCTTTCATCTCTGGGCCTAGTAGCAGGTCCCACAACTTCCTTTCATCGCTGGACTAAGTAGCAGGTCCCACAACTTCCTTTCATCACTGGGCCTAGTAGCAGGTCCCACAACTTCCTTTCATCTCTGGGCCTAGTAGCAGGTCCCACAACTTCCTTTCATCGCTGAGCTGAGTAGCAGGTCCCACAACTTCCTTTCATCTCTGGGCCTAGTAGCAGGTCCCACAACTTCCTTTCATCGCTGGGCTGAGTAGCAGGTTACACAACTTCCTTTCGTCACTGGGCCTAGTAGCAGGTCCCACAACTTCCTTTCATCTCTGGGCCTAGTAGCAGGTCCCACAACTTCCTTTCATCGCTGGACTAAGTAGCAGGTCCCACAACTTCCTTTCATCTCTGGGCCTAGTAGCAGGTCCCACAACTTCCTTTCATCGCTGGACTAAGTAGCAGGTCCCACAACTTCCTTTCATCGCTGGGCTGAGTAGCAGGTCCCACAACTTCCATTCATCGCTGAGCCTAGAAGCAGGTCCCACAGCTTCCTTTCATCGCTGGGCCTAGTAGCAGGTCCACAACTTCCTTTCATCGCTGGGCCTAGTAGCAGGTCCCACAACTTCCTTTCATCGCTGGGCCTAGAAGCAGGTTCCACAACTTCCTTTCATCTCTGGGCCTAGTAGCAGGTTCCACAACTTCCTTTCATCTCTGGGCCTAGTAGCAGGTCCCACAACTTCCATTCATCGCTGGGCCTAGTAGCAGGTCCCACAACTTCCTTTCATCGCTGGGCTGAGTAGCAGGTTCCACAATTTCCTTTCATCGCTGGGCTGAGTAGCAGGTCCCACAACTTCCTTTCATCGCTGGGCCTAGTAGCAGGTCCCACAACTTCCATTCATCGCTGGGCCTAGTAGCAGGTCCCACAACTTCCTTTCATCGCTGGGCTGAGTAGCAGGTTCCACAATTTCCTTTCATCGCTGGGCTGAGTAGCAGGTCCCACAACTTCCATTCATCGCTGGGCCAAGTAGCAGGTCCCACAACTTCCTTTCATCTCTGGGCCTAGTAGCAGGTCCCACAACTTCCATTCATCGCTGGGCCTAGTAGCAGGTCCCACAACTTTCATTCATCGCTGGGCTGAGTAGCAGGTCCCACAACTTCCATTCATCGCTGGGCTGAGTAGCAGGTCCCACAACTTCCTTTCATCACTGGGCCTAGTAGCAGGTCCCACAACTTCCTTTCATCGCTGGGCGGAGTAGCAGGTCCCACAACTTCCTTTCATCGCTGGGCCTAGTAGCAGGTTCCACAACTTCCTTTCATCGCTGGGCCTAATAGCAGGTCCCACAACTTCCATTCATCGCTGGGCTGAGTAGCAGGTTCCACAACTTCCTTTTATCGCTGGGCTGAGTAGCAGGTCCACATCTTCCATTCATCACTGGGCCTAGTAGCAGGTCCCACAACTTCCTTTCATCGCTGGGCCTAGTAGCAGGTCCCACAACTTCCATTCATCGCTGGGCCTAATAGCAGGTCCCACAACTTCCATTCATCGCTGGGCTGAGTAGCAGGTCCCACAACTTCCTTTCATCGCTGGGCTGAGTAGCAGGTTCCACAACTTCTTTTCATCGCTGGGCTGAGTAGCAGGTACCACAACTTACTTTCATCGCTGGGCTGAGTAGCAGGTTCCACAATTTCCTTTCATTGCTGGGCCTAGTAGCAGGTCCCACAACTTCCTTTCATCGCTGGGCTGAGTAGCAGGTCCACATCTTCCATTCATCACTGGGCCTAGTAGCAGGTCCCACAACTTCCTTTCATCGCTGGGCTGAGTAGCAGGTTCCACAATTTCCTTTCATCGCTGGGCCTAGTAGCAGGTCCCACAACTTCCTTTCATCGCTGGGCTTTGTAGCAGGTTCCACAACTTCCTTTCATCGCTGGGCCTAATAGCAGGTCCCACAACTTCCATTCATCGCTGGGCTGAGTAGCAGGTTCCACAATTTCCTTTCATCGCTGGGCCGAGTAGCAGGTCCCACAACTTCCTTTCATCGCTGGGCTGAGTAGCAGGTTCCACAATTTCCTTTCATCACTGGGCTGAGTGGCAGGTCCCATAACTTCCTTTCATCGCTGGGCTGAGTAGCAGGTCCCACAACTTCTTTTCATCGCTGGGCTGAGTAGCAGGTCCCACAACTTCCATTCATCGCTGGACTAAGTGGCAGGTCCCACAACTTCCATTCATCGCTGGACTAAGTAGCAGGTCCCACAACTTCCATTCATCGCTGAGCTGAGTAGCAGGTCCCACAACTTCCTTTCATCGCTGGACTAAGTGGCAGGTCCCACAACTTCCATTCATCGCTGGACTAAGTAGCAGGTCCCACAACTTCCATTCATCGCTGAGCTGAGTAGCAGGTCCCACAACTTCCATTCATCGCTGAGCTGAGTAGCAGGTCCCACAACTTCCATTCATCGCTGGGCTGAGTAGCAGGTCCCACAACTTACTTTCATCACTGGGCCTAATAGCAGGTCCCACAACTTCCTTTCATCGCTGGGCTGAGTAGCAGGTCACACAACATCCTTTCATCACTGGGCCTAGTAGCAGGTCCCACAACTTCCATTCATTGCTTGGCCTAGTAGCAGGTCCCACAACTTCCTTTCATCGCTGGACTAAGTGGCAGGTCCCACAACTTCCATTCATCGCTGGGCTGAGTAGCAGGTCCCACAGCTTACTTTCATCACTGGGCCTAGTAGCAGGTCCCACAACATCCTTTCATCACTGGGCCTAGTAGCAGGTCCCACAACTTCCTTTCATCGCTGGGCTGAGTAGCAAGTCCCACAACATCCTTTCATCGCTGGAGTGAGTGGCAGGTTCCACAACTTCCTTTCATCGCTGGGCTGAGTAGCAGGTCCCACAACTTCCTTTCATCTCTGGGCCTAGTAGCAGGTCCCACAACTTCCTTTCATCGCTGGGCCTAGTAGCAGGTCCAACAACTTCCGTTCATCGCTGGGCTGATGAATCAGGACATCTCCCTTTCTAGGTGACATGCTGGATACCCCTCTCCTCTTCTGGAAGGGGCAGTTATGGTGCTGCAAGGTCCTATATCACTCCCACCAACTGCAACATACTGTATTTATCATGGAATCTTACCAATATGACTCAAGGCATTGATGCAGCAGGTGCAGAGCACCAGGGCCCATGCAGCTGACAGCACTCTGCAGTTAAAGGTAATTTATTATGAAAATAGAACAAAGGTAATAGAGTAGATTGATTTGTTGGCTTTTTTTATTGATCCTTATAAGCTACAATGGGGCTGTCATAACCCTCTCTTTGGGACTGGGGTGGGACTCCCCTGACCCCCACAACCAATGACCCATCAGGGCTCAAAAGTGTATTTGTTACTAGAGAACTTCCTAGCCACAAACCCCAGGACACGTGGACTTTTGGGTCTGGCCACTGGACCCTGATTGACAATAGCCACCTAGCCAATTAAATCAAAGGAGTATTATAATGGACATAAGAACCTTGTGCAAGACTTTACCACTTGTTGATTTGTTATGTTGTGTGATGTATTTCCCCAAGCTCTGGTTATATGACCCCTAAGGCCACTTTCTCACCAGGTCATTTGAGCCTAAAGCGCTCTGGGTCCATTTTTAGTGCCATTATTTTGTGTCTAGAGTGTGTTTTGGAGTACAACTATTGCAATAAGCTAATCAAATTGCTTAAATGGACTGTAACTAAAGGCAGTATTATTTGGGGGGTAAAGCAGACCCCCTCCTCTGGTTTGTGACAACTGGTGGCAGCAGTGGGTCTCAGTGCAGGAACTGGCAGTAGCAGCATGATGAGAGGGGGGCTCAGCAGCGGGTGATCCAGCATCTGGCAGTACAAACAGTGCCACCGGGTGAAAAAGTGATTAACCAAATGAAGGCTAGTATGGTGGAGGTGATCTAGGAAAAAAAGGAGCCTGATAACCTGAATGACGAGGTGGAGAAGGTACCAAATTGCCACAACCGATAACTGGGGAGCAGCTCCTCTGAGTCAGCAAAGAGCCTCCCTGGGGCTCCAGCAGAGTGAGGGGCTTGTGGAGTGGCTGAAGTACCTGTTATGGGAGGTGATTGCCTTGAAGCTTACAATGATGTGATGACACCAGCTGCCGCATTACAACAGTCCTGCTACTACAGCCTGGAGCTGATGTAAGGGCACTGGAAAATCCTGTCGGATCGGCACCATCAAGAATTGGGAGTCGAACCAGGGACAGAAGAGCTAGAAAGACCCCCTGTCCCAGAATATGGCTGCATGACGGCAATAATCCCGTGGAGATCATCACCTCAATGCTGCATTTGGAAGTGGGAGTAGCTGTCAAAACCCACTTTTTGGGGCCAGGTGTGGGATTCCCCTGACCCCAAAACCAGTGGCCCTCCAGGTCCCAAAAGTATATGTGAATATCAGCAGACTTGTCTTCAGCCACAGACTTTTTGTCTGTTCTAATAATCATCTAATCTGTCCTTGTCACAAACCCCAGGACACTTGGACTTTTGGGCCAGTTGAATCAAAGAGGGATATAATGGTCAGACGGACCTTGTGAAATACTTTACCACTTGTTGATTTGTTATGTTGTGAGATGTTTTACCACAAGCTCTGGTTATATGCCCTGGACCTCTTAGGCCCCTTTCCACTAGGTCATTTAAGCCATAGCTGGTGCATAGACTCCTTGTCACCTATCTCAGGAATTAGGCTAGTGCTGGATCCATGAAGCCAGCCCTAGCCCATGTGGGGGCCATTCAAACAGTCAGTAGGTGGGAAACTTGTGTTTGTCTAAGGGACTGGCTCACTGCTTGTAGCAAAACCTGATGTACTGAAAAATAAAGTTTATGCTCTGCTTGGGACACATATTCATGGTGTGTTTCATATAGAGGAAAACTGTTTACTATATTTATGGGGCTATAATCCCTTTGTATATCGCTGCAGTGGGCAGACCCATACAGGGACTATTTGTGTGATTATAGGCAGTAAAAACAAAGGTTATATGTGCTTCTTAATAAAATAAAGTTCCTTGAAGTACAGGGAGGTTCCTACTGTCACTATTCTGTGTGACGGAGTCTCTGACGTATTTTATTTGGCAGGAGATCAGTTTGGAAATAGACAGGACAATTACAGGGTGTAACAAGGAATGCGGGTGATGGGCGGGGGGTGATAATCAGGACTCATGCTGGTATAACCTGAGAGATGGCTCCTGTGCTGCAGCATCCTAATGGTTAATGGGTTGTGGTCCAAACATCAGAGTATTAATCTTATAAAAAAGGCTCTATCACCCCACTAGGAAGTCGATTTCATTAATAAACTGTCTACACATTGAACTTGCAGTTTTTTCAACAGTAAATCATTTCTGAAATATGTAGAATCGATTTTGCGGCTCCTGTATGCTAACGTATAGCCCGGAGGGGGTCTAACTGCCAGATAACATTGCAGTGCTTTATTTTGGCCATTTCAGAGATAGACAGGCAGCCTGTAATCCTAATTAGCACATCAAAGCACTTCTCATGTGCATATAAATACAGCAACAACAACATGCAATTTCCCAGTAATGATTTACTTTAAAAAAAATGGATAATACAACATATAGCCAGTTTTTCATGCTCTTTAAGAATAATCTAAACAACTACTTGATTTTGCCTTGACCAAGTCCCTTTGTATAGATTGTGTAGGATTGTTGTTTCCTTCTCTGTCCTGAAGTCGGGCAGTGAGCCTTATGGATGTCTGAACTGTAACATATTGGTTTAAATATAAATCAGATATGAAACAATTAACACGGATCCCATGAATCCTTGGCTACATTTTTTTCTTATTTCAATGATAAAGGTGGATCAAACATGTTGTTTTTTTATATGGCTGTCTGTTAAGTGTCATTAAGGGCTAATTAATAATGAATTAGCGACTTACATGATCAACCTGGGTAGTGGTAGAACTATTGCTGGTGCAGCAGGTGCAAAGCACCAGGGCCCACTACAGGGTAGGGCCCCACTGTTACCAGCAGCAGCCTGGGGAAATTTGGGAATTTTTATTTGTTAGGGCATATAATTATATTTATAGAAAAACGAGGAAATTGCCCGTCAAAAATGACGGGAATACAACTGTAAACCTGGCAATGCTGTTTGGCACACAATGTAAGGATTTTGTCCCTCTGAGCCCCTTCGGCGCTCATCACGAGCCTCTCCCCCTGTGTACTTCAACTTTCCTGCTTTAAAATTATCACCTTCTGCGCTCATTTTGTGGCTTGCACAAACCTCTCTTCCTGTGTACTTTATAGGCCTTGCGCTTGAGCCCCTTTGGCGCTCATTGCGAGCCTCTCCCCCCGTGTAGTTTAGGGGCCTCATGATTAGTGTTACTGCCTTGGGTTAAGTGTTACTGCCTTGGGTTAAGTGTTACTGGCTTGGGTTAAGTGTTACTGCCTTCAGCCTCGTTTTCATCCTGTTAAATTTTTTCGTCCGACATTTTTTTTCTCTCGCTTTGGCGATTTTTGATCGTGAAAAAATGGCAAATGTGGCTCATATTAACTTGCAACCTCATTTATAGGCTCCCTGGCTCTCCCCGTGTGCTGTGTGTGAGTGTGTAAGTGAATTTGAGGCATATTTGTGCTTTTTTGGTGGTCTTTGCAGTTGCGAGGTTCAGCCGTTTTACGTTCATCAGTCTTCATTGCAGCCTAAGTCCCACGGGCATCGCAGCAGCGTGCCTCAACTGTCGCAAACGTGACCAATGTTCTTGGTCCACAACTATTATAGTGATGATCTGATCACTCTGGGTAATTACACTTCCAACACATATGTTTGTCTTTTTCTATTGACCAGCAATGGGCTTCTATCTTTTAGTTGGGGCCCCCAGCTTTCTTTACATCGGGGCCCCAATCACTAGCTCCGCCGCTGCTCCTGACGCAAGATCTACAGTCAATAATAATGAGAAAAAGCATTTAAAAAGTAAAATAAATAAATAAATAAACAATTATTTGTAGCTATCTGGATTTGTGACTTTAATTTTCAGCTATGGCGCAGACTCCAGATGATAGCCATGCATAGAGTTTCAAGTCACATCCACCTTTCACACTTCTAACTAGTACATTTATAAACGGTATTTGTAAAAATCATCCAAACATAAACAAATTTAAAAAAAGTCGATCTTCTGTGACTTGTAACTCTATGCGAAGTGAAACATGGTGGCTTACACTACAGCTTCAAAAGAAAGACATTGGCGTTATTTGGCAGGATGAGATAACCAAATGATTTTACAAGTTCTTTTTCAATTGTAAAATCAGACTTTATCCTGTTTTATGGGTGTTTTAGTGGAATGAGTAATGGACATGATCATAAAGCAGTGTGACTGTGCTAGTGGTCACATGCCTACATTTGTAGTTTACTAGCGACTTGCCCGTCAAAAATGACGGCAAGAAAATTTTAAGGCTGGCTATGCTGTTTGCTATACAATGCGAGGCTCTGCCCTCTCTGAGCACCTTCGGCGCTCATTGCGGGCCTCTCACCCCGTCTACTTAGGTGCTTTGTAATCATCACCTCTCCCACTTTGGTGCTCATTGAGAGCCCTGCAATGAGTGCGCACTGCAGACGTCGTGTAACCCGCCACGACACTATGATTGCCTTCGGCGCTCATCTCGAAGTTTTGCGTGCCTGTCATTGTTCAGCTAAGTGTTACTGTCGTTGGTTAAGAGTTACTGGCTTTATTTAAGTGTTACTGGCTTCATTTAAGAGTTACTGGCTTCATTTAAGAGTTACTGGCTTCATTTAAGAGTTACTGGCTTCATTTAAGAGTTACTGGCTTCATTTAAGAGTTACTGGCTTCGGCCTCGTTTTGATCCTGTTTGAGAACATTTTAAGTTTTTTCGGCTGCCATTTTTTCCTTGCTAAGCGAAAAACTGCAATTAGGGCTCAAATTAGCTTGCAACCTCACCAACAGGCTCCCTGGCTGTCCCCCTGAGTTGTGTGTGAGGTTTTTAATTTATTTTGTACATGATTTTTTGTTTTTTGGAGGTCTTGCGAGTTACGGGCTTCAGCTAAGTGTTGGCTTAGGTAAAGAGTTACTGGCTTTGGCTATGGGCGTCTTCAATTCCTTTCCATCCTCCATTGGTGGAGCGTAATGGGGCAAATTACATCTCTGAGGACCCTTAGAGTGACCCTGAAAAGGCACTATTGCGAGAGCTGCAATGAGCGACTTCGGCACTCATTGCAGTAAAGTGCTTCAAGCCTCGCAATGAGTACCTACAGCGCTCATCTTGAGGCCGTCTTCAATCTGTTTTAAAGTCCTAAGTGCGTCCTACGGCGCTCATTGCAGCCTAAGTTCTAAGGGCCGCAGGCACTCATTGCAAACCCTGCAATGAGCGCCTTTGGGGTTCATTGCAGGCCCGCATGTGCGGGCCTGGCTTTGCGACTCCCGCAGTTGAAGGCCTCGCTGCACGAGGCCCGCAATAGAGTGTTACCAACAAACTCACAAATACGACAACTATATATGTGATGAGTTTTATGTTATTATCACCTCCAAGCACAGGAGACCAATGGATTATAGATAAATAGACAGATAGACAGATAGATAGATAGATAGATAGATAGACGGATAGATAGATAGATAGAGAGAGAGATAGATAGATAGATAGTTAGATAGATAGATAGAT